>OMNW01025085.1:18980-32794 GCA_900303245.1 Selene dorsalis
GAGCATGTAAGCACACAGACTTTATGGCTCATCTGGTTGATTCTGTGGGCCACAGCTGGTCATTACAGGGCATCATCTGCCCCGCCATAACCCAAAGGCTTTGCCGGACCAAGCTAGATGAGCGTGGATTTAAAGTGAAGATTAAGCAGCAAAATCTGGCTGGAAGAAATCCAGCACTGACACGACAAAAAAATAAAATTCCTCCAGCTCTCCTTGTGCCAAGGCCTTTCCTGCCTCTGGCTGAAGCTGCAGTGAGGTCGGAAGCAGCAGGCCTGGCTCAGCTCTTTAATAATGTCCCAGTGAGTGGGGACATTTGGACAATGCGAGATGTTTTGCTGAACTCTATCCCCTTGTAGTCCCTGGGAATTGATTAGTGCTCTTTTCACACATGCCAGTCCTGCCACACCCATTCCAGCTGTCCACACAGACCCCACAAGGGACCTCCTCTCTTCTCTGGACAGCAGGACCGGGACAGAGGACGGACTGGGTATCATCTGGCTTCTTGGTTTTGTGAATGTCTTTTAAAATTAATTTTTCCAGACCAGTCATCACAACAACCAAAGGGGAATTAATGGTTTTTTTGTGAGGTTGAGAAGAAAAGGGGAGTAACAGCTTCAAACACATCACCATAATGAGAGAATGAAGACCTGCACTGGGAGAGCAGGGATCCTTCTCCAGGGGAAACCATCACTACTCATCAAGCTGAATAAAACAACATAAGGACACAGTCCTTGGAGTGAGTGGTGGGCGTAACACACAGAGCCCTGAGATTTTCTGTCAGTGCAGCTCTAGTATAACACCAATAGTAGCATGTGAGGGGTAATTTGAAGAGCTGAGCAAGCTGGGTGAAGGTGTGAATAATAGAAGTAAGACCTCCTCGCTCACTGGTCCTGGACCAGCCAGCTACTGATGGAGGGATGGGAATCACCCACACACAAATCTGCACTGTCAGCTCAGCTCTACCCACCAACATAGGTCTACTGCCTTCACAAAGAACTGAATATCAACTCAGGGCAGCAAAGCTTAGCACAACAAGCCTAGCAACTACATCTCTGCTGGAGCAACATTAACAGTCAGATCAGATGGTGGCATGCTTTATTGATTTTAAAAGATGCTATTGATGTATGACATGTCACGCTCTTGTTATAAATAGCACTTGTCTGCTAGGGTTGCCATGACCGTCTATTAAAGTTGCTAATCACGGGAGAAGAGCTGGGGAAACACAAAGCCATGCTGTGCTCCTGGCATCAAGTAGAATGTGGAGAAAAAGCCACAAGTGCTTTCTGCTGTCTTGGAACCAACAACAAAGTCTAGAGCTATTAGTCAAAATTTGTTCCCCTGCTATAATGATCCTCAAACTGGCACACAGTGATTCTGGAAGTCTATGAGATGTGAAAAATGCATTTATTTATCAATCAACACAATTTAACCAGCAGATGTCGTCCTGTAAAGGGTTGAAATGAAAGTGAAAATAATGAAAGTAAACCAATAAAATAATAATAGTGACCATACTTAAAATAATTAGTATTATTATTATGATTCAAACTCACCGGCTTGTATCTTCAAACCAGCAAGGGGAATGGATTCTCAATTATAAAAACCCACTTAAATAAATCAATAGCACAGAAACCACAAAGACAAGTTTTCAAATCTAGGCTGCACAATAGACAAAGTAATCTCTTGCGATCCTCTCACCCCAGATGCAGGTGCATTCTTAAGTGGCACTGGCAGCATCTTGCAGAAACCCTGAGGTCAACAACATGTTATCATAATGTGAAGGCTCCTGACTGCTGCAGGAATGAATTCATGTTTGGTGATCCACTGCAGCTTAAACTGAGGAACTCAATTTCTGCACCAGAAGGCGAAGTTTTAGTACATCAGGACTTTCACCCTCAAAGTGCAAATTGAACATTGCATACAACACAGACGTTATCATCAATCTAAGCAGCACTCTCTTCAGTGAGCTGTCACAGTGCTGCACTTATGCTGTTTTCTCACCAGGCTGCAAAACTAAAAGTTCAGCTCAACTGAACGCTGACCCCAAACATGCTGACCCCTCCTACAGCATCCGATGTGTCTGATGGGATTCAGGCTTTGGCCAGAGGCAAAATCTTCATAAGATACAACTCTACAGTAGAAAAGAATGAGGGAACAGTTCATTCTGTGTATCTAGATAAAATCCCTCAGTTATGCAACTCTTCAGTTGTACCAGGACGATCGTAAAACCTCTCGAACATGGCAGGAAGTATCAGAGAGGATGAGGATACCAAGGCAAAAAATGTTTATTACATATAATGTGATTAGTTGCATCTGAATTTTGTGATATTCACTACATACTGGGGCTGGTTTGCAGCCAACTGTAAAGCAGCCAGGATGAGAGTGAACACCCCCACATCTGAGGCCATGGCTCTCTGCTGGAAAATGGTGGAGTGGAGGTGAACTGTTGCCCCAAATGAAGGAGTTCAAGAACCTCACCATCTTGGCTTCACATCAAAAGGAGCCAGTTCAGGGAGTTCAAACATTTGATGGGGATGATTTCTGAGCGTCGGTCAACTCTCCACCCTTTACCCCGGATAACTGGAAGAAAATAGTTGGATTGTATGGATGGACATTCACATTCTTTACATTCTTTCGAGCGTGTTTGGTCTGAGAGACACCAGTAAAGAAACATGAGCTGGGTCACATGCTTATGGAGTAAAACCCCCTGCTTTACAAAACATAAGGCCACACTTTGGAGCCAGAAGAGAGAATATATCTGACATCAGTGTCCACAAAATGGCATATTAACTATATCCAAGAACATCAGTGCCTTGTGAAAATGTATTATTTCTACATTAGTGTGTCCTGATGACTTTGGACTAAGGAACATGCTCAAAACTCTCTTATCAGCCAAGTTAACACTGAAGTGGGACCTGCTCAGAGAAGCAGGTTTTAGAAAACAGTGGGATTAATGGACCCATCCCACCAGTCATTGCTCATTTCACTGAAGTTAAATTACATAATAAGCTTTGATAGAGAGAGGAATACAAGTATCAAAGTCATCCTGTTATCCTTGGAGGAAGAAATAAATCACACAGAATCACATCCCTCTGGCGAGGTGATGAATTACCCATTGTGCTAGTGAGTTTTACAGTAATGGTGAAAAATTCAGTGAATGAAAAATGACCTAGTAAGTCATCCATGCCAGGGCTTCCACTCGTAGCTAGTGTTACAATGGATGCTAAAGTCTTCGAGGTCACTGACTTGTTCTTGCAATACCTTACAGTTCTGTAAGACCCTGAATCAGCTCTTGGCTCAGCAGTATGCACAGTTCCGAACGACTTAACGTCTCAGCGTGGGCCCAGTCTGGAGAGGGCAGTTGACCCCTCACTCCTCTCCCACCGCATCAGAGCGCTGCAAAGTGACAAGTCCCTGTGCAGCAGAGCAACCACACTGAAAATGTAACAGTTCTCTTTATCAGTGCTCCAGCCCACGTGAAACCACGCTAAGTGGAACGGCAGCAGACCTGCTAATTACCAGCTCAGCTACAGACCTAACACGCGTATGTCTTACAAACACCATAAAATGCGTCTCACCTCAGCTTCCCTTCGCACAACTACAAATTACCGAAGATTTCCATACCTGCAGCAATTAGGATGAATTATTAATACTAATGATTTACATTAAGGGTCGCAGAATTTGTTGAAAGAAATAATGTCATCATTTATTGAGCTAAAATCTCTCATTAAAATATATGTAATGTGGGAGTTGTCCTGCATTCATGTAGTGACTCTACTCAGGGAACTTGTTCATAATGGTGGTTGGTTGTGACTAATTTGTGCATGGAACAAACTGTGAAATATTAATGCTTGGTTATTGACCTCTCTCAAACACACATATGTAGCTGAGGTTAAAGCAACAATAACCGGAAAGAAAACTAAAGAATCCTGCTCACTCTCCATCTCTTGAACTCTATTAACCCTGAATTTCTGCTCGTTGACCTTCATCACGCAAAAATACAAACTATATGATTTTTGCCTCTTTTAATTAACATGACCAAAACACTGCTAGGCTGAACACTAGATGATTTTAGGTCTGATTTTGGATGATAATCAGCCAGAAGAAGTGCAACCTCTGTGGGGCCAGGCAAGGCCTTTACACCTAAATCTAAATGTCATTCTGTTATTTACTGTAATTGAATGATTTGTTCTCTTCCAGCACCATGTAACTAGGCTTCCAACACAAACAGATTTAACATTGCTAGAAGAAAATCAGCAGGGATACATGTGCAATTCAAGGTGGCAACAAGATTCTCTCACATTTTTAGATTGAATAATAAAGGATAATCTTCAAACACTAAAAATATTAATATGGTACTGGTCTGTTTCTCAAGCACTGTATTATTACACACTGTACAGTAGTTTTTTTGTTTCAAATATTGAAAGGAATATATATAAGCTTTTCATTATAGTAGATAGTCACTGATACGGTGCCAACATATTCCTTAGTAAATAGTTAGAAATGTGTGTTTCTTGTTGTAAATATCACATAATTTTGGATTAAATGGCACCCACGAACAGGGGAACATCGGTTTCATGTTAGCTAATGTAATCTAGCCAATAACAGTGTGGAAAGAGAAATCTCATTAGGGAGAAAGGCCAACTTCCACCAACAGCGGGGAGAAGTGAGGAGGGGGGAGTCAATTTACAGAGACAGTGTTCGTTCATGAGAGATGAAAATGTGAAGAAAACTGAAGTAATCTAATGTGAAACTTTTATGTCCAAGTTGAAAGTACTCCTGTCTGATGAAACCATGGCTCAGTGGAAGACAGCACAACCTCTGTGGCAGCTGTCAGGACAAGGTCTGATGCAAGCCAGCGCTGAAGATTTCTCTTCAAAAAACAAGAAAAAAAAGAAACAGATCCATTTTTAGGGCAAAAACCTTGTACAGAATTTCATTATTCAACATTTTATGTGTAAAATACAGAGACTAAGAGCCTTTGTGCTATTGTACTCTTTTTTTCTTAGTTATTCCATTGTAATTCACAGAGGTATAGTTTACAGACAGTGCTCTTTTCATACTCGTGCTTGTTTCCCTGTACTCCCGCTGCAGGCTGTAATGATAATTACTGATGGGAAGCAGGGTAAGAAGGCAGCAGTCCAAAAAGCTCCTCCACCTGCCCAGGAAGCTGACCTTTTGTGTGATACTGTGCATCAAAAGTGGAGATAATAGCCCACTGGCTTAGTGGACCACTGAGTGATTGATGTCATCTCATTAGCTATGGGAGTTGAAGCAGCTGAGAGGGATGCAGGCACTCTTTCTCCGTATGTCAGTGTGTACTCGCCCTGCCTTTTCCTATGTTGTCACGTTACAAGAAGCCCGCAGTTGTGCAGAGAGTCTGACAGCACTCCCCTCTCCCTCGCTGCCCTCTCTCCCTGCATTCTCCTTCATCAATCAAGATCTTCTCCAAGTTTTAAAACCCCCAAATCCCTCAACTCATCTGCTTCTTTCTCTCTAAGGGTTTCTTTTTTCCTCATGATTATTAAGATTCCTCTCCTGTCCCTGTACTGGATCTCCTGCAGTGATAGATATTCTCTCTCTGTCACTGTTTCTCCCTCTGCCTTTAAAGCCCCTCTTGCCATCTCCCCCCGTGGTTGGTTCTGCGTCACTGATCAACATTCGTTCAATCTGCTGAGGGTTCTTCCCAGGAGAGTAACTGCAGTAATAAGAGCAGAGAAGCTCCTGGATGCACACTGCTGGCGCCCTGCAGGGCAGCCTGTACCAGAGAGTCATGAAGTCAGGAACTGTTAACACAGTCAAAGTGGAAGAGCAGGAGAGACGATGGGGATACATGCAGCATGTGCTATTTTAAATGCTGCAACTAAAAATGTTCATTTCCGTTTTCCACAAATCACAGTGACACAAGCATTTGCTCAGTGAGCCGTGTGCAGTGCATCAGCGTGGCAAAGTCATCCCTCAAATCAGAAAGACTGAAACAACAGGGTTTTCTGTTCCTGCATCTCCCTAAGGCGGTGGTCTCTCAGAGGAAGGTGCAGAATTGACTGGAGACATTCAGTGGCTCCTACTTCCTCTGGTGTTGTCTGATTAATTAACGAACAGTCGGCTCTGATTCTTGAGGCACCATTCTGTTTCCTATTTACACCAGATTTCTGTAGGCAGACCTCCCAAGACACTGCTGAGCATCTGGCCAACCGCATACAATAACCTTTTTTTTTTTTTTTACTTTGAAGTCCCAAAGAAAGCTGCTATTTCAACACCCGAGATCAATTCACCATGAAAGTTACTGTGTGAGATTTGTTTGGGGAAATGTAGGTTTACTCTTGTGTGGAGCAGAAGATTACTTTAGATTTCACAGACAGAAAAATGTGCCTGAACTGTGTAAAGGAAATAGTGCAACTTAAATCTCATGAAGAAAAATGAGAAATGTAATTTTACGGGTCACTGCTGCTCTTGTCTCCTCTTTAAAAAGATAATTCAGGTTTTGTTACAATGTGGGAGTTTGGGCTATTATCACATAATACCCAGAAACTTAATGGTTATTTCCAGACTGAGCCTTGATTTACACTAGATACAGGATGCAAAATGAAAACAAGAGTCCTCTTTTCCAAGTATGCCCAGTTTAAAAGTTGAACACAACCTCGACAAAGCTTACACTCCCTCACAGACACAAAGAGAGAAAGTAAAATTAAGATTTAATGATAATTCTATCTAATCTTATTTTATCTGTCAGTGGAAAATGGGTGAGCCAATCACAATTCAATCACAATTCATAATACTAATTCACATTAGATGCTGATGATGATGTTAAATGTGCACTGTATCCAGTCAAATGAGCTAAATACATTCACTGATCTGCTGTTCCTGAGTAAAACACACTGCAGGTTCATATCATTAATACAAACTACAATAGCCTTAATTTACATTTCATTATATGCAGTATATAAGGTTACTGTAATTGGCTTCACTTTTATCTGCTGCAACATTAAAGTGATGTAAACTGCAGCCATTAAAACAATATATGTTACTCTGTATTGTCTTATGGTTTTGCATAATGGAAGTTTTTCCTGTATTACTACTTTTTCTTAAGTAAAACATCTGAGTGCATCTTTACCAGTCTGAAAACCGTGGTTCAACGCACTGCAACTTAAGAAAACAAATGCAGATACACAAACAGGCTATACTGCAAATTCAGCGTTAGGTGCTGAGTCCCCGATTCATCACTTTCTGGCATCTCCTGGAAACACTCCAGTTGTGTTGTGTGTACTGGCAGCACATGTCTTGTCAAATCAATGATGATATTTTCTGAATTTGCAGCATGTTTGTGTATTTGTTTTCTTAAGTTTCAGCGGGTTGAGCTCTTAGGGCCTCCATACTTGAAAGCAACTGGTAACTTCAAAACATGCAACAGGAGAGAGCCTTGCAGCCATTGTGGCTCCATGACATTCCGTCCCACCAGGGTTGCTGGGTAACAGTTGTTGTCGGCAACCTTTGGCTAAAACTTTAATCCTCCCTCAAAACAAAATGTTAGGAAACCTCCAAGAAAGTATAGAGCCTGTGAATAATACAGGATGACTGATGAGTGCAGGGCGGATCAGAGGCCACCAAACGATTCATGTGAGGTTTTAAAAGTCAAAACACTTAGTTCACACACACCACACACACAGCTCTCGCTCTCCCAACTAGGCTGAGCTCACAACTGCTGCTCTAATGGCTGAACTGAAGCTATCAAAACCAAGCAACCACCATCACGATCAGACATTTGAAGTTTGAATATGTTTTGACATCGTTCTCAACAATAATAGTTGGTTCTTTTTTGCGTACATGTAACAACATACACACTGGCCTGTATACAATATATAATGGGTGGCAGCAAGGCTTCCTGCAGTTTTCTATAGTGGGGGTAATGTTACACAAAACTGCCGTGGCAGACAGTACAAGAAGAAGACTGTGAGGGATACAGAGCAAATGTGTCGTTTCACACAAACAATCTATTTCATGTATAACCATGGTCTGAGGGTCCTCCCCCAGGAAGGCTGAGTATCAAACACTTCATTTCCATCATTCCAGTGGAAGCCTTTTCTTGATTTATGTAAAGGGAAACACAAAATTAAATCACCACCATTTATTTTATGTTTGTAAAAAAGCACCTGCAATAGAAAAGCCATTTTTTTAAAGTTGATACACAACATACATAGATGCCCTTTTCCATTTAAACCAACCCCAGGCCTGGAAAACACTTTCTAAAATGTCAAGCTGTTTCCATGACTATGAAAGTCCTAACTATAATTTATGAACTCTTGACCTGTTTGTCTGCCTCCTCATCCACTCCCCTCTCTCCCTCTGTCTGCCTCACTGACTGCTATATCTTCCTGCATGAGGTTCACATTTTTAGCTAGATTTAAACTGTCATCATACTTTATACCATTATAATTTATTTATTTATGAATAAAAGTCCTCTAGTGAGGATATTGAGGGGGACATAACCTCTGCAGTGCTGCTTCATCTTGCAGTGGGACTGATAAAGACTCTGCAGCATGTATTCTACACTGTCCAGCCCATCTGCTCTTGTGTTTTACACCAGAATAACAAGATACAGGGGCAAAACAAGTACACATCAATAGCTGCATCTACTAAGAGAGTTCATTTTTTTTAAAGATACAAGATTTGATTCTGGTTATGCTCCTCAAGCAAGTCTCTCCAACACCTAAGTGCTCTGAAATAACAAAGCCAGTGGGTGGTTTGCCTTTCTCAAATTAACCATCTTTCATCTCTGTACCTGAGCCTGGCCTAGAAATGTCAGAGCAGCTGGCTGCTGTTGAATCTGCAGGACTCTAAACTAAACAGGCTAATTCTGTGCTTAAAAATGTCAGGTACTGGCAAAGCCACCAAACGCACAGGAAGACAAACATTTTACAGTCTTAACAAGCTTGGTATAACAGGCGAGCCGACATAATCAAAAATAATCAATAGCGCGAGTTAAACTAATCGCTGGACGGAATCATCCATCCACAGAAATATGAGGCGCAAAAAAAGGAAAACAGTCGACTCAGTAGACTGTTCATTTATTGTGTAAGACCACTGTACCAGTGTACAGAGCAGCATAATGATTCACACTCATCCACTTCCTGTTCATCATGCGTCTGCCCTGCTGTGACACAAACTTAATTAATTTGCAATGTATCATCCTATCATGTGCATTCACCAATGCACAAACACACACAGTCACACACAGAGGCATTTTCCCATAGAACAGAAAAGAGGCCTCTGATATCAGATGTCCACATACTGCTGATCACAAGGTTAAATGATAGCATGGTATGTGCATATCCACAGATATCATATTACAAGGCTGCAGCCTCATAAATCAAAAGTTAGCGCACTGCAGCTGCATGACACTCATATAGAGGTCAGAGGTGGACAGCAGCTGGTGCATGTTGAGCACTGCTGCAGCTCTGACCCTGGGTATGAAAAAGTGAAGCATTGCTGCTGTACCTCTGCTCTTCTCAGCATCACACAGTTCCCATGGTATACAGCTGGGTCGCAGCATCTTCTCAGCCCTCAACATGAAGGAAAAATCCATATCTGTCCTTCCTCCTTTACGTTTTGTCCTTCCCTCTGAACCCTCTCGCTGCTGGCGTGGCATCGGCTTACTGCTCCGAGGGACGGGACGCAGATTAGCACAGATATCAGTCCACACCCTCCCAAACCCCCCACCTACCATCCTTATCTACTAAAGCAAAGCTTACCCGGTGCTATCCTGAGATGGTCTTGCTCACCCCCTGCTGGTCTCGTCACCCCCCTCCCTTCCCCATATGGGGCATCGCTGTACGTGCCACGGCTACACTGCTGGAATACTGTCATTCCAAAATCAGGACCTTCAACCTCCAGCTGTTTAATCAGACAGCTGAAGCAGAGTGTATTAGAGAGCTAATACCTGATAGTGACACAGAGACATATGTAAGGCCTTAGACAATCTTGGTGTAATCCTTTGATATCAGCAGTATTAAAGGATTGCATCCACCCCACTTGGCACATGCAATGTGGTGGCAACAATGCCTCCACTTCCCACAATACCAGGAGCATATCGGAAGATGAAAGTGAGACACTCAGTGTGCATTTTAACATCTACATCAGTATCTCTCATCACTGTTGCAGAAATCAAATGACGTCAATATGCAGCCTCTCCTGAGAGCACTTAACCGCCGAGCAAGAGCTGAAATCAGATAGATACACACAGCGTGTGCTGAAACACTGTAAAAGATACTGTTAATCTTTATGTATGTAAATCAGACACACATGCTTGTCCATTACTGCAGACATTTTTATCCACATGCTCAGACTTTTAAAAATGACCATTCAATTGATTTCACCATTTACACGCTGACTGACATCTCAGCAGCAGTCAGCTCTTTCTTTGGAGCTCACAGATCATCTGCTTTCAGTGCTCACACACTTCCCACTCTCACAGGTCTCAGGTCATCATCTCTGAACAAAAAAAGGAGGGTACTTTACAGCAGGGTAATTGTAATAAATCGATCAATTGTTCATCAGTTATATCATGAATGATCTTTTTCTTATTCTTTTTTCCCCTTTTCAATCTTCCCTCCTTCAGTATATATCGTTCATGCTGAGGAAAATATTCTAATAATGCTGTATTAACCTGAATTTACCACGTTCTTTTCTGTAAATAATGTTTAAAGATGTTTGGTCAGCCTAGAGCACTCTTGACAGCTCATGTAACATGTTTGAACAGAAAGAAAGAAATTTAAGGTTTCCAAAAGCACACTGTGCTTCATAAGTTTTGAATGGAAAAAAAGGGTTGAAAAAAGGACTCTCCCCTCAACCTGAGCAATCAGCTGAGCAATTGGAGGAGAAGGACCAAGAACCTGACGGTCACTGTGGCTGAGCTCCAGAGATCCTGTGTGACAAATGTCCAAGACAATGTGATAGTTAAGCTTTTTCCTTTTAAATGAACTAACACAAAAGATGTCTAAAATTCTGTCTTCAGTTTATCATTATGGGGCATTGACCTCAGATTGGTAAGGGAAGAAATCATCTTCTATTTTTTCTCTTTTAGAAAACAGTTGCAACATCACAAAATGTGAATAAAGTGAAGTGGTTTGAAAAGACTGAACATGACTATTCAACCTTAAAAAAACATTCGAATCAACATCTGTGCCGCTCAGACACAATTCACACCCACTAATTTCAACACTTTCACCTCAAGGGACACGTCGTCCTCACTCAGCATTACACTTCAACTTCAGTGCATAAACATAACCCCTGGCTAAATGACTTCTTTTAGCACTTCTACTTTAAACTTCCATTTCAACTTCAATTTCATTTAATTTGTGAAGAGTAACATGTTTTTCAACAGCAAGCAAACTGAATGTTTTGCAGAAGTTTTTAGTTAAGCTGAACAAAGTTCATAGATCTTGTAAGAGAAAAAGAGTGACATTTGAGCCAAGCCAGAGCTCAGTTGTCTGATTGTAAACAAGAAAATAGAGATCTAAACTATGGGGCTTTAGGTTTGTTCCAGCCACATGAGGAAAGACAGGAACTATGTGGAGGAGAAAACCAATTAGTTCTCTTTCCATGGGTTGTCACCTGACAGTCTGCTCATCCACAGCCTGATGGAGGAGCCTCTCCAGCTGGCTCATTCAAACCAATTAAGGTCTGGAGGTGTATTACCACACACTCATTACCTGTCTCTCACAGTGCTCTGCTGCTCTTCACATCACAGCTCATTGGCCTGTTGAAAGTCCCAGAATTTGCTGTTTCATATTGACGGTCTTCCTGGTTTTACTAGTTGTGCTCTGTATGCCTTCCTTTATCCATTTGTCTTTCTTTCTTTCCCCCTCTCTCTCAGATGTATAAAAATAATCTCCCAGTGGCAGACCTGCAGAGAACAGCTTCTGTGCATGTGAATGATTATGAATCAACGTGGACATGTGCTACAGTTTGAGTCATACTCAGCACGGAGACAGGAGAACTTCATGAATTCACCACAATTAAAAATATGGAAATACCCTGCAGTAACAAATCAAAATAATGCAGAGACGCTGAACGCCCAGACACTGAGAAAAGGCTTGTTTCCCAGTGTTTCTATGTTGGCACACACAACAATAAAATAAAACACTCAGATGTTGACGCACAAAGGGTTGAACTCCTGTAGCAGGCGGAGTGCGTGTATGGTCTTGCTTAAGCTGTCCAAACAGTTTACCCCTGTGAGATGGATGAAATGTGTGGAACAATCCAAATTCCCACATTCCCTCTTGCAAAACAGGCTACAAGCGATGTAACCATAAACCTCACAGAAATTAGCTGTAATATTTGGAGTGCATTTTGACTCAGCACTGACATGGTTGGAATTCCCCCATGACTGCAGCGGGGCTGGGAACAGCAAAGAAAGGGCGATTATTGCAGCGCAACAGCTTCAGGGAATAGGAGTGTGCCACAAATAAAGAGGACTTCATGATGATTTCCCTTTCAGAGGGAGACTCTTAATCAGCATTACATACTGCTGGAGGTGTGTTAACGTGAAACCAGCCATAATAATTACTGTACAGCTCTCCTGCTCCGGGTCCACGCACTACTTTTCATTTATTCATAAAGGCAGCGCAGTGTGAGTAGAGCCTATTTAAATCCCTACTGTGCCTGTGTTAACTTGTTGAAAGGTCAAAACACAACTAATAAGGAAAAGTTGCATCGATTAACAGGAATTAATGGTCACTTGAGCTTGAGAGCGAACACCACGACCTCTAATTGAGTCCAGATGGAGAAGCCAATGAGTCTGCTCAGCAAAACAGAAAGCCTCAGGGGTCCCCTTTGATCCAGCCGATAGGGGTGTTTACATTTACATTTTTGTGTTAGCGTGGCTTATTTTTATTTAATAAAACTCTAAACTGTTTCACTTCTGTCACTCAACTAATGACATCATAATATAGACACTGGAGTCATGAGGTGTGACCCAGTGAACAGTACCTCTCATCTGCTGCTATCTCTCACACACGGATCGATTAACACTGTGAAGGTTCTGACAACTTCCTTTTACACTTGGTGGTGGAAAGTAACTGTGTACATTCACTGCACTGGGTTTAAAAATACAGATGACTTTTTTTTTCTACGTGTGTTGTATTGCTTTATAATTCCACTTTATTTTAGATGACTATAATAATTTCACAGGTACAGTTTCAAATCACTTATTTTTACACACATTACAGGCTAAAATACCTAGGGTGATTTTATTCATTACCCTCATTAGAACATGAATCTGTAACTATTTGTGTTAATGTTTGGTTTGAATATTTTTTAAAACAAAAATGCCTAATATATAGGATCAATGTAAGGTCCTGCAATGACATTTTCTACTATATTCTGTCACAATAATGAACTAAACAAAGAACTGATTAATGGAGAAATCGAAACTAATCATTAAAATAACCATTAGTTCCTGCAAAGTGTGTAAAGCTGTTAAAATCTGCCTCACTTCAGCAAACTTGGAAATGATCTAACACTATAATAATGATAAGGTCATTCTGCATTGTGGGTACTTTTACTTCAAAAAATGTTAAATGAGGACTTTAACTTATAATGGAGTGTTTTCATAATGAGGTGTGATTACATATACTTAAATACTTCTTCCAACACTGCTGCTCAAACACTTCTTAGTATGTTTCTCCACTCAGATATTTATGTTCTCCTACATGTGTGGATCTCTGATTGGAGCTCATGTGAAATGGAAAGAGCAGATATGACCACTGGAGACTCATGCTGTTCAAGTGCCCATGCTAATCAGCTAATTGTGTTGTGAT
>OMNW01025087.1:0-17436 GCA_900303245.1 Selene dorsalis
CCACCCCACACTCCGGAGTGCTGAGGGATTTCTGCTGATCAGTGAAATCTGCAGCAGCTCTCATGGCACGACCCTCCAGAGCTGTAATCCAGACTGCCAAGCTGCTGGAATATAAATCCTGTCCAGAGTTTGCATTGGCTGGCAGTTTGTCCAGAGGCTGCAGAGATTATTTATTTATTTCCAAACCTCCCAGGACATCGCAGCCTGCTGTCAGCTGGTGACTCGGGGATGACACGATACAGACATTTAATCTGTGTGCCGTGCACGCTGGGGGTTTGTATAAATGTAAGAGCGGAGGATGCTACTTCCCTGTTATCGGGTGGAAATTGTAAAGGATGCACCGTGGAAGTTCATAAAGGAGAAAACATAAATGATAAACAAAAAGATATCAGTCTGTAAATCCCGGTTTGAGTGTGTACAAGAGATCAGATTTGACCTCAAGTGGTCATCCTCTTAGAGACTGTCCTCTTAATAACATCAGGCTATTTTCCAGTGTGGTACAGTGTGGTATTTTTTTTTTTACATCCCCTTCCAAAAGAACTGCCCTGAAAACTGACTAGTGTCCTGTTTGTGGGCGTTTGTCTGAGAATTGCACAAAAATGCGATGCAGATTGGCTTTGATGGTGTTGTAGAAAGGCTGAGCCAGGTCCAGCTCTCTGGCAGGCCACCCTGGGTGCTGGCTGGAGCCCTGTGAATCTGTCTCCCTGCTGTGTTATTTCCCTGGCCTTGTTGAAATGAATTAGGTGACAGCTGTTGAAATTTTTGTGTATTTGGCACATTTTTTGTTAGTTTGTAGTAAATTGAAAATGTATTCTTATTGATAGTCAACTACTACATGTATATAACAGTCACACAACAACCATTAACTGCTAATGTATCAATGTACTGGACACATATTGAAGTGACTTTGAAGAAAACACATTGAATCCTCTTGCCTCAAGTTTGCTGTGTGTAACTGTCATGACGGCCTCTCCTGTGCAGGAAAATATTAAATAACTTCAAAAATAAATACCAAATAGTAGCCAGACTTTCTAATATATGAGCGGATTAACAAAATGAAAACACATTGGATCCTTCAGTTCTGAGAGCGCTGTGATGAAACCTCCTCCTCACCAGATAAAAAGTTTACTGAAGTTGCAGTCATATTTTCAGATCTTATTCAGTAACAGCAACTGAGAGACCAGTTCAAGATGGTCCTGATGTCCCAGGATTAGACATTAAACAGTAATCAAATTTTGTATCACAATTAAAATGCCCAGAATAATAAGTATTATGATGTTAAAATTCACTCACAATGTAATGAAATGACCTGAAATCATTTCACTAAGTGGATGTTAGAATGTAAACATTAAAATAGGTGTGTGTGTGTGGTTAGTTCAATGAAACCAAATTCACCAATCAGGCACAACATTAAAGCAGGTGGCTGGTTTTATGTCACTGATCTGTGAGCCTAACCATAAGTTTTTAATCAAAGTACTAGAACTCAGAGTGAACAGGTCATGACTAAACAGCAATGAAAACACTCATCTGTTTTCATGTCGTTGCTGATCGATACAGAGCACTGATGTCCAGAAACGATTAAAAACACAACAGCGAGCACTTAAACTGCGAGACATGTCCCTGTTTTATTGATTTTAAGTCAAGCAGATTTCAAGCGAAGCGTCCAACGCATCGGAACATCGCTCCGAAAACGTGTCTTATACAGATCCGTCCCTGTGCAGGGTGATTACAGCTTAGATTAGTTTTGCTGTTGTTTTGTCTTTAATGAACCTCCGTGAGGGGCGAGCCCTGGGGCAGAGGTGTGAGGGTATGTGAGGGTGAAGTAGATGGGCTGGTCTGGGTGTAAATGGCAAGAAGACTAAGCTAGGATGGGGGATTATAGGAGAAGGGGCGGGGAGCATACATGATCTGTCAGGGCTTAGTACCACAATTATCCCAGCAGCTCCAGCTGCAGCAGCAGCAGCAGCAGCGGTGGTGGCAGAGGCTGCGTTTTCATTAATGTAATGTCCAGAGAAGATCTAGAATTATGTAAGAGTGACGTGGTGTCATCCCCGCTCGGCCGGCCCACCGCCTGGCAGGAACGTGCCCGTTTGTTTTCCTCTTTTATCCTCCCTCGCTCAGAGAAGCAAAAAGGACATCTCGGTGTCTGAGGTGTGGGACAGGGACTGTAGTGGCCGTACCGGAGGGACCTCGCTGTGCCGCGCGCTCCAGCTGCGGCTCCCCGCGAAGAAAGGCTGGTACAGAGGGAGACGAGCAAAACATGGAGATGCTGAATCTGCTGCTGGTCTTGAGCTTTGTTAGAAGATGAGTGATGGAAGTGTAGGAGCGTGGCGAGTGTGATGCTCTGTGTTCGAGGAGAATTAGAAGATGAAGTTTAAGAAGTTCATCACGATCATGCAGGCGGCGATGGGGATCGTACCCCTCAACAAAAGGGAGCTCCTGCCGCCCGGCAGGAAACTGTGGAGACCCCCGGGGTGAGTTAGACCCGTGTGTGTTTGTGTGTGTATTAGTTCATCACAAGCACATTGGCAATGAATGGAGTTTTGTTGATAAATTACATCAGTGTGAGGCAATTGCAAAAAAATGTTGAAAGGTCAGTTTGAAATGTCAGACTTCTTACTGCACGGAGACACCGTGTATTTGTGATGTCAGTTGTGTTGTTGACGTTGTGACATGCTGTTCTTGTAAGTGACTGCAGTACATAAAGAGAAGTCTTTATATCACATGTTCATGGTGTGAGTGTGGTAGTACAGTACCATACTTCTCATAGTAGTGTCCTGTGATTGGACAGGAAAATGTTAGAGCAGTGAAACAATAATCTTTTTACAAAGGCAAAGCAGTTTTTTAGACAAACCAATAACAATCCCTCCCAACAGCTGTATATCTTTTCGTGTATCTTTGAAATAAACCCTTCCAAACACATAAAGCCTATTTTCTCTTTGAGGTAGAAAACAGGAATTGGACATATGTCATCTCATTAAGCTATGTTTGACCTGTCTCTTCTTGTAGTGGGTTGTAAATTTATTCAGTGTTATGTTCATGTTCTTTTTTTCACACTGATGTAGTTCATCACAGTGCTGTTTGACATATAAATGCATGGCCACATACATCTTTTAACCCTCCACAAAACCTGTTGTTTATACAACATTACCTTGCCAGACTCACTCTGCTGTATATACCTTATATTGGTTCTATCCAAGCTGTGCACATCATATCTTTATCCACCCATACTGTACATTTTACATGTACACTCAGTTGACCTCAGGTCAACCTAATGCAGTCTAATACAGCCGTCCTGTAGTAAAGCCTCTTTATGAAGGGTATAATGTTCATGTGTTGTTGAAACTGCTTCAACAACTGCACAGTCATTTTTCAATGGTTATAATGCAAGACAAATTCTTGCCTAACGAATTCAAGTGGCAGCGCCCGTTGGCCAAGCCCATACTGAGATCTAAACCTTTTATTTTAACGTCTTGGATTACTTCAGTTATTTGTGAAGATACAAAGCCCTTCCTACTGTTTCCTCTGAACCTACAAGTCTGTGCTTAATGTGTAAGGGGCAGCAGTTTAGTCATGCAGAAACAATTTGCTTTCTTCACTCTAGGCACAGTATCTCTGCAGTAAGTGCTCTGTGTTCATTCAGACTGAGCAGTGCAGGAGAAACCTCACATTTGATATTGATTGCCACATGTTGGGACATGTTGTTAGCTGTCAGGTCAGAAATAATGCACTTAAACTGAGGCTGCAGATTATAGTATTACAGTAAGTAGTATCTGTGTACAGGTGAGTCTGGCTTCAGTGAGCTGTACATGGATGGCTTAGTTTTTGGAAAACACGTGGCTGGTTTTGTTCACCGTTTATAGCCCTGCTTTTTTTTTTTTTAACCATCTGAGCCTTTGGTCTTTGAAATATTTGCCCTATATTTCCACAACAGCCCGGGTTGTATGTGTCGTTCTGTTGTATGTGTCGAGTGTTACGTAAAAGGGAGGTTATTGCAATCTGTAATAGGAGTGCATGGAGAAGGTAGGTGGAGAAATGTAAACAAAAGATTTTTGAAAAATGTATTGCAACATCTCATAGTCAAAGGACAGTGGGCAATCTGAGGACATATCTTTATGAAGCTGTCCACTATATCTTCGGTTTACATTCATATATGCATCACACTGAATCATAGAATCAAAAAATCAAATCAGCTTTCACTGCGTCTTCGTCTGAAGCCAGAGAACCGTATGCTTCACTCTTCTGTTGATCTTTTTTTTCTTCCAAATTAGGTTCTTTCTTTTATTTTCACTTCCAGATCTTTGGTTGTCTTTGCCACACAGTGAAAATTTTATATCATTCTTGAAACTTGCTGCAGTCGTATAACACATAAAAGTGGTTTATTTTCTCATTAAATGGAAATGAAGTTTTAAGGGGAGATGGTCAGGGAGAAAATATGCATTCAAATAGCTGTGAATTTTATGGTCATTGTTTTTAGTAAATAGACTTAAACATACCATATAAAAAGTATTTTTACTGTCTTTTTTTAGTTGCAAACCTGCATGTTGTATCTCTGTACTGCATATATATATTTCCCATATAGCAACAGGATAGTGTGTTTCATTAGACTCTCTCTATGCCCAGTTCTTTCATAGACATTTTGTAACTTTCTGTTTTGTTGTCTCAAGGCTGAAGCTGAGGTAACCCTGAATACATCACTCTGACATCATCATGGTTATTTTCTTGCATAAATGTTATGAGTAAACTAACTAGTTTAATGTGTTTTTTTTATTTTATATCTCAGAACTACTGCGAGTTAAAACCCATTAGGAACATGCTTTAGGAAGAAGGCCAGTTTATGGGCAATTAAACTGATTGATTGATTCATTACATCTCGTACCTCTCTCTTGACCAAGACCTCCAGTATGGATTTCAAATGAACTTGTTGAATTGAACGTCCATTGTTAGTTAGTGCAGAGTTATCAGTTAAATGTGTGTGTCTGTCTGTGTGCACAGGGACCAGCCTGGCTCTGACCAGACCAGCACTGACCTGCTCAAGTCCAGTCGCAAGTTCTGCTGGTCCAGAGAAGCCCAGTACTTGTATCTCCGCCGCCTCTCTTCACGCAGCTACTCAGCTATTATGATGGTATGTTGTTCACATGATGCTTGATGTGACATTGACTCTGGTTCAGTGCCAGCTTTGTCTGCACTGTACTTGTTGTCCCATTAGCCCCCTACTGTGTTTAAACACGTCCACACTCATACTTCACCAGTTCTAAATATGTTATGCTCGTACAGCATTAGCATTGGTGATACTGTAAACTTCTTATCCCTCTGTGCTGGTGACAGCCATGGCCAGAGGCAGTGTGTTGTGTGACTGTCAGTTTGTATATTTTACATCCCATTTTGTGAATGCCTCAAGGGAATTTCTTCAAATTTGGTACAAACATCCACATCCATGTAGTGGCCAAAGGTCAGAGGTTAGTGTGACCTAACAAAACGTGATTTTGGCAGTAAGTCATACGATAATTATGACACGAAATTCCAAAAACTGTCTGTTTGGATAAAATGCGCAAGTGATGACATTTTATCCCCAAAGGTTAAAAATCTGCTTCACTGTGAGATCAAAATGTTGTGCAAAAACACTTCTCTGCCCATTCTTCAACTCAGGAACAGAGAGGTCCTGACCATATCTCACATTTGGTCAGATACTGAGTCGGTGGTACATTTGTTATATGAAACTCAACAGGCGGATATAAACTGAAGCTTGGCTGGTTGGTGGAGGTACACAGTCATGAAGCAGTAATTACATCTGCCAAGGAGATTATCTTTTCACTCGTGTGTTGGTTTGTTTGGTTAACTGTCACCACAACTATGTAAAAAGTAGTGAACTGATATGCACCACAACTCATGAGGTGGGGTGGGGCATGGGCTAGGAAAGAACACATTCATTACTGCCTCTTGTGTGTTTAAAGGGTGGATCCTGGAATTTTCTTATCATTTAAATTTGCAAGATAGTGCATTGATGGCATTTTTGTCAGTTTGTCAGGAAATAATGTTTGGATCTTGATATACAAAGTCAAACAAACTATTGGTGTTAAGATCTATGACTATAACTTTTTGCAACAGGATCTCACAGATGTATGTAGGAGTGTTTGGCCTTGGCTGAGGTATGCAGCTTAGTGAGTGCCATTCAAGCTCTATTTGAAAACAGTGATATTTTGTTGCTTAAAATACTTAAAATATCTTGTTGACACATACTGTTTAATGAATCTTTCAGTAAAAATGTTATATGTAATACATTGTGCGTTGTTTGTCAGTTTGCAGGTGCCATTTCAAACCTTGGATAAGATGAAAAATGCATGCATTCATCTTTTTTTCAGTAGATCTAAAAATAGTTGTTGTGCTGTAAACAAGGCCGCTTCTCCCATGACACAATGATTATTGTGAAAGTATGAGTCACTTGTCTCTGGAACTTCTTTCCTGTTTCCTAATTTGGATACAACTACGCTTTATGGACGCATCCTGCATCCAGGAAGATGATTAACATGGGAGACATGTCATGTCCCAGGGACTTCATTGTTTTAATGACTTGGTTGCACAAATTATTCAGGCCAGTGAAGCTGTTTTGCATTTGGCCGGCCTATTTTAAGGTCCGTTTCTCATATTTCAGTCAATGTGAAATGTGCTCATTTGAACTAATTGACCTTAATTTTTCTTAAATTATCATCATTTCATACTCACATCATCGCTTTTCTGAAACTCCAAGATGTGGATAAAGTGTTTCACCAGCAAACATCATTGTGTATCATTTGCTAAAATGGTGGTTATTGAAAGAAACTGTCGCATTTAGGTGGCATTAGGGATTTTGGCAATTCTCAGGGTCAGCTGGCGTTCTTATCTGTGATTTGTGTTGTGCTGATAAAATACCAGATAAAGACAGGCTTGAATAGTATTGCCCCCACACATGCGCACACATACACATGGTCTAGAACAAGAAAACAACAATAGGTTATTGTGGTGCAAGTGCACGTCTAGTTTTTCCAGACCTGTGCTTCAGCTGCTCATGTATTAGAGCCTCACATATTTCACATAGCTGTACAGTGGTGAACCGCATACCTTACCTCGTACCTCTGTTCTGGTCACTTATAATTAAAAGGAATCTTACTCCTTACTAATTTAAAGGAAATCACAGCATACAATCCTAAATTTGACAACAGCATCTTCCAAATTTGTGGCAACACTTTGAGGGAGACACTGTTCTTCACATGATGCGGATCTTTCTGCTTTGTTTTTTTTTTTGTTTTTCAAAATCCATAAAGCACTTAATGGCTGTACATGTAAGAAAGAAAGAAAGAAAGAAAGAAAGAAAGATAAATCAGAAACTATACACTTTGTCCTTTTTGTAAGGATTAGCATTTGCTAGAAACTAGGTTATGGATTTGAACTTGTGTGTGGCGGTGGGGTTTGGCATGGAGGGGTTGGAGAGACTTCTCAGTGCTATACATATATTGAACTGTCCTTGTTTATTTGTTTTTTCCTTTGGAAAGGCGGTTAGTCAAAGTATGAGCCATATTAAATTATTTATACACACAAAATACATTTTTCTACCTATTATTTCCATGCATATACATGCTACATGCTTTTGTCTTTCTCATAAATATGAACTGCAGTTTGCCGTATTAAGTCTGTTTTTGTGTGTCTGTCTGGGAGCCTCACAGCAGGCTTCCTAAAAATCAATGGCAGTTTTGGACTGATCCATCCCACCGGTGTCAGCGGTGTAATCCCGTCCATACTGAAACAAATATATAATATTGTCAATGGTTCTTTGATGCCGATAACTGAATAAGCTGTGTTTTAAACAGTCTATGGGGTGGTGTTATTTAATGTTGTGTCATTTTCCTGTTATGAATGACAGTTTTTAAATTGAAATCCCCCCGCTCTCATTTGGGACAGTCTGAGCCAAACAAGGAGTAGTCGGCGCTAATTTTTGCCCTGAAAGTCCACTCTTCATAGTTTTATTCAGAAAGTGCGTAATTTATCGACAAGAAGGCGATAGTTTTACACTTTTTACACTCGGAAGTTTTTCATTTCGTCGCATTACTGGTCTACATCCGACTGGAAAATATTGAAGGACAGGGTTTAGTTGGAATCTTGAGCCCCTGTCCCGGACAGTTCAAAGTGCGTGATGCCAGTAAACGGAGGGGGGCTGCTCTCTCTGAGCAGATATGCCACTCAGTATTTCGCCGTAAGTACAAATTTAGATACATTTAAACTATTGATAAATCCTATAAGTAGTTATAAAGCAGCATTGACATACTCCTTCCACAGTGTTGTGTGTGTAACGTGGTAGTTTAGAGGGAAATGAGTCCATCCGGAGTCTCCCTGTTGAAGCCTGTTGCATCCTGTTGCACCTGCTGCTGTAGCTGTAGCTGTGAGCTAACGGCACATTGTCTGTGGAAACACGTCCAAACTTTATAAATCCCACTTAAAATGTTGTTTCTTCGCCTTAACTCTTGGTGATATATCGCCTTTTTAATAAAATTAAAGGTATTGTTCTTTTACAGTTCGCTGTTTGTCCGACGGGCAAAACATTTTGGCTTCCTTCTTTTTCTTTTTTTCTTACTTTAATTATCCTCAGCAGTTTTCTATAACGATAGTCACAGCGGCATCAAACTATAAGCTACATATGGTCAAACTTAATTAATGGCCCGTGTGCACTGATGTGTTGACATACTGATCTTTTTTTGTTTCTCACGCTGTAATGCAGCTCTGTCACCAGTAGGGGGCAGACTTGTACAGGATTTCTGTTATCAGCAGGTCAGCAGCCAAGAGTAATCTCAGACTGCATGAAGGATTGTACATTTTATTGTGATATTAATATCATGCCTTTAAACTATTATATCTGGAGATCAGTATCTTAAAATGTGAAATCTCAGCGTAGTTGTTTTTCTGTGCAGCTTTACTACACATATTGGCTTTATTTTCTTTATTGTACTTCCACCTGCCTTGGTAATTGTGCTGTTTGTGTCTCAGGCAATACCAGCTCATATTGAAGCAGACACAGAAACCCGAGTATTTACCTAGCTCTGAAATAATAAGTAATTACTTGATGGGCACAAAATTATGTGACTATAATTTTGATGAAGTCAGTAGAGTCATTTTCACATAGTCATGCTTATTTTTCCTGTAAGTGTTGCTGTAAATTCTATGTTGTTGACCTTTGGATTGTTTCTCTTGCAAAGCAACAGATTACACTCTGAGCGTTACATGTTATGAATGAAAAAATGAAGTGGGAAAAAACAGTCAGATGTTGTTCATTTGCAGCTCTGCTGACTACTGAGACACTGAAGACTGCCCCTAAATGGGGGTGAATGAAAAGGAAAATATTGAATAGACATGAAAGTACATATGTACGTCTTTTTTCTGCTCAGTAATTCCTATCACAATCATTTCTCCATGCTCCACTGAGAATCACTTATGAAACCAAACAATTAGAAAACAAATAATTACTTGAATTTTGTATTACATTTCAATTGGATTGTCACTTGAAGAGGCTTTAATCTCTCTGTAGTTCAGTCAGCTTTGACTGAAATCTACCCAGTCATTCTGTGTTTCTGGAGTCTACCGTCTCTAAATAATTTGTTTTTCTAAGTCACGTCCTGGGAGGATGACCCAGTATTTCAGCCTCCCTCCTCATTAGTTGAAATGTGCTTGTGTTTTGTTATGTAATGGCCCACACTCAGGAGACTTTGACTTATCCAGCAGGCCTGTCTGTGAGCAGCCATCACAATCATATCACATCCCACAAGAAGGCAGTGTGATTAAAACTGGTTCAGCCTTGGCAGAGCCACTTTCATTGGTTGCTTCTAAGTAATTTATCTTCCATCCATGAGTTACACGTTTCCTCCGTTCACACGTTGCAGTGTTCACCTCTGCTGCAGTTTTTTGGCCTGTCTGGTGAAGTCGCAGCACTTCTTACGGGCATGTTTTTCTTCATCAAGACAGCTTTCCACCTTGGATGATCAAATACTGTATGGAGTATCTGTTTATATGTGGCTCCCAATCTGTCACTTGTGAACAGAGAAACGTAGTAAGATGAAATATGAGATGGATGTTTTGTGCTAAATACAAAAATCCTCGTCTCTGTGCTCTATAGGTAACGTGTCCACATCGATACATCCCTGTCCTGTTTTCATTCACACAGCCCTCTTTGGTCTCTGCAGTGACTCTGCTGCTGCCATTGGTCATCTGGTGTTCCCTTGTAGGCCAGAAGATCAAAAAAGTGGGTTATGATGGGTGAGCTGCCAGCCTGAGTCGTGCCCCCATTTCACTAAGCCCGGGCCTGAGATGTCAGCAACACACAGATTTACCAAAAAAACTCAGCAACTTAAAATCACATCCATTGTGCTGTCAGCGACACAAAGTTGCACTCTGGTTATTTGTTCCTTTCTGCAGATGTGTAAATCGTCTCTAAAGCTTTGGCGAGTGTCTGTTTATATAGCTCAACATCTGAGCGGGAATCAAACCAAAAAATATGTTGTGCGATTTGTTGTTGCATTTGAGGATGAACACTCAGGAGTTTAATCACCGCGTGCCTGTGCAGGAGTTGGTGCGTCTGTATGTTTACACTGCAGACGGTGGGATTTGTGCTGAATGTAGGCCAGCAGAATCCCTCTTACGTCAAAGGCAGGCAGGCGGGCAGATGCAGGGAGAGAGCTGCTGGTGGTTGTGCAGCTGTGGCCATGGAGGAGGCTGTGGCGCACATCAGTCTGCCACAGCACCGCTGGCGGTGAACAGGGAGAGACGCAGATAGGAAACAACGGAGAGTGCCAACAATGAAGACGGTCCTCAGCCTGCATAGGAAGTGGGCCCACGCGGTCAAGACCATCCGCATCCTGCAGGGACTCGTGAGTGCAATTCTGCAATCGTGGCTTAGATGTGATCTCTGACTTGGGCAACTTGACCCAGCTGGTGGTGTTAGGGATCTGAGTGCTTGTATTTATTTAGACCCAACTGGTTCTCTTGGGGATCTGAGTTTGTTTTTTTTTCTATTGATTTCTCCTACAAAGTTGTGTTGGATTTTGTTGTGAAATTAGGAATCTGGAATTGCGGAAAAGTGGAAGCAACTGTAATGAAGTCAATACTTAGAGTGGAAATTAATAAGGGTATTTTTAGAGGGTAGAAAATGATGCAAAGAGTCAGAATCAAAACTGAACTGTGGCATTTTTAAGAGATACTGTAGTGTGGTCTGTGGATTAGGATTTTTGGAAATCAGCTTTTCACCTGGTTCTGAATGATCTCTGACAAAAGTTAGGTCTTACTTCATTAGGACTGACTGGATTAGTTAATTTGCTGCTAATCACTGGTCATTAGATCATATAGCTGGGATTTCTTCACTTTTTTTCTGTATTATTATCATTATTATTATTATTATTAGTATTATGGAAAATGAAGTGTCAGCATTTTTTAAGTTTGTTTGTCTCTCCTTCACATGGTTTTAAGTTTTACTGCATAATGAGAGATTTTTATTTTCAGACGGTAAAAGCGATTTCCAGACATTGTTTTGCCTTCTGGATGCTGTTGTTAGTCTTGAAAATTAATCAGAAAAAAAAAAATTGATAATGAAATGAATTGTTATTTGCTGCCCTAAACCTTGAGTCATCAGGGTTTTTTTTTTAGCTGTTAAGTGACCAGAGGTTTAACAGATGTGTATCTTCCGTCTGATTTAACCTGTTGATGGTTTCATTGAACCGTCAAAAAAAGAAGCACTTTCACCCTGAAGTATTTCAAAGTGCTTTTTAAAAGCAAGTCAGTGGATGTTCAAATGGTCTCATCAATATTTAATCAATGAGAGTCGGATGTTTCTTAGTCAGACTTGTCGTAAACAAGTCAGTGTTCTTCTGGGAGCCCCCAGTTGCATAAGAACAGCACAGGCTAATAAACTGGCTTTGTCCTTACATCATGAAATACATTATTAATCTGTTCAGTCAAACGAAACCGACCATGGTAATGTTTCCTTTCTTTCCACAGAACCCAGTCATGGAGGAGACTGTGTGGGAGCAGTACACCGTGACCCTGCAGAGGGTGAGTCCACCTGCACCCAAACACACCACAGTGACACTATTGTGTGATACAGGGTGGTTTTTCCAGTGGTTCTAAAGACATTTGAATTACTGGCTCGACACATACCAGTCAGCAAAGAGCGCCCAGACTATACATGTAACAGATATTCTTTTGCCCCCTGAATGAGAGCCAGGGAAAACTAAAATATCAGTCAGAAACCAGAGTCCTGTTCCAGATATTGGTGAAGTGTCTTTGTGGGGCCACCTGGAAGACGTGAGTTATCCAGGGCCATAAATACCAGGACACCAGTCTCATGTCGTCTGTCATATTCTTTGAATTCTGAAGGTTCTATTGTCTGATTAGTAATGACATACACAACACATGCATTTAATATGTTTGTTGTCTCAAAGCTAGAGACCATCTTGCAGTTTCAACACGCCAGCCGTGATACTTGACAACATGTTGATGTCAGGGCCCTGCCTCATTTGTGGCAAAGCGTGGCCCTGGAGACACTCCTTCCCCAGAGACAGTTTTGAGTGGCATGTGTTTATATGTGCGTGTCTGTTGAAAGAAAGTTTGTCACCGCAATAGTATCACAACCCTGCAAGATATAGTTTGAAGATTACTTCAAACTTAACCTTTACAGGTGTGCAGGTGAGATAAGAATGAAGGCAGAGTGGGTGAGGTCTGAGTACAGGCACTGGGTGGTGGAGGTTAGGACGGAGGGCAGGTGTCGTTGGAAACACTGTTGTCACTCTGAGGTCTCTGTGCCTCAGTTACGATCAGTCCTGACAACCTAGAAAACTGTTTTGCTATGTGACCACACCAGGTGACCATGTCAAAGGTGTGGGACCATTTCAAGTTGCATCCACTGTAAAATTAAACACACATACTCACAAACTCACATACACTAACACCGTAAGCACCCAGGCGACTCAGGTCCACTGAGTGGAGCTGGCACAGTGTAAGGCCATAATGTAAACATTGTTCATGTTCATCTGATGTGATCACTAATCGAGAAGAACACTTGTAAGAATGTACGGTGATTATGGTTACTTATGATGACGAGATGTGGACTGTGATGTTTTCAATTAAATTTAAAGGTAATTGAAGTGTTAATTTAACTTGCACTGAAGGAGCGTTTCCTGATAAATAAGCTTTGTTGCACTTAAGAATATCGCAGTTGTATCAATAACTGTGAGAATTTGGTCACTATAATCCAGATGTCAAATTTTCCATGTCAGTACATCCCTAACATGTACTTCATTCGTCCCTTTGGATAAATTCAGTATGTCAACATGTAAAAACGTAGATCCTCAGCCTGCTGACGTGTGACTGCCAGTAGGGCCTAGCTGGAGAACATGGACACAAGAGGCTCAATGAGAATATTCCTCTTTAATCAATGTGCTAATTAAGCCACTGTTTGCTGACAAATTTGCAAATTCCCATTTATAAGGGTATTCTGTACTTAGTGATAGATTTAAACTTGTCAGCCATGCTGCTGCTTCACATCTGTAATGCTTTAAATATGTTAAATTTGAGTATGTCATGTTGGTACCACATCTGGCCCCTCAGCTAATTGAACTGGGCTCTACACTGTTTGCTGTTGTTTAACACGTGTATGACTGTGTGAGCAGAACAAACCAGTTGAGCTTGGGTAATCATTGTGATAAGCTCATTGTTTCGTGCTGCAGTTCGCTGGAGCCAGAAAAGCAGATTTAGAGCAAAAAGGTCCTCTGCTGCAGGCATGTGACCTCTGACCCCCAGCCCCTCCACAGCCAGCTGTCACACTGTACTGTGCCTCCACTTTTTATTCTCTTCTACCATTTGGCAAATGAGTACTCTCTTTAAACTGAGCGCTGATTATAAACAAGTAAAGACACATGGTGTTAAACATACGGGCTATAATAACCTCGCCAATGTTGTTTATTGATACACCGAACGCTGCCCAGTGGGTTTAGACACTTTAGCAGGTTTGGTAAGGTTAATGGTAACTGGTAGATTTTTATTGTGCGTCTGCCCCGACCTGATTCTGAAGCAGTGGGCAATAATTAAGGAGTGCCGGGCCGCCATCACTTAACGTACATAGTGGAAACCCTGGTATATTAAAATGGTAACGCCACACTCAGAGTGTGTGGTTGGACCTTTGTCTGTACATGTGTATTGTTTGTATTATGCTGTACTGTTACTTTACTGTTACATTATACTGATCAAAAACAAATATGTTCCATGTTCAGATCATTTCACATCTTAATTGGCAAAGAAGAAGTTGATATGATAAAAGTGTTTGTGGTTGGCACAGTCAAGCAGGTGTTAGGAATAACACAGTAATATATGCAGTATGTGGACACATCTGGGGGAGAATAAATTTGGCAATCTGCTGCTTTAACTTCCCACAGATTCTTGGAACTGGGAACACGCCTGACAGGTCTGATCTGACTGATGAGAAAAACACAGCTAACATCCAACTCTGAGGATACACTGTTTATTTTAAACGCACACAGAAACAAACTGTTCCACACCATTAAATCCCATCATCTCTGCTTCAGCTCCGGCGGAAACAATAAAGTACCACAGTGGCAGGTTTCCTCGGCCTCGGCTGTTTCTGCTGTCACATTGACACCCATTTTGTGCCACTGTGGTTATTTTCTTTTTGAGAAACTCTGTGTCTGTTTTCCCAGTGGGGAGCGAGAATTCACAGGCCTCTTGGGCTTACAAGACCTTTTCAAAATTCAGATAATGTCAGACATGCTGTACTGTCAAACTCAAATCAAGGCTCAGCATGGAAAGCTGACATTTTGAGGACATCTGACGGTGGCGATCTATTGCTCTTTTTTTCTGTGTGATAATTATTTGATTCTTCTTTTAATATTTTTATGGTTTAATATTATTTCACAGTGAAAAAGCCTTTATATGTGCTCCTTCATTCTGGCCTGCGTCTGTCTCTCTGCTTGCACTTTCTCCCTCCCTCTGCCTCCATGGCCATCTGCTAGAGACAGAGGGAAGTGGTGAATATTATGTGTGGTGGTTTTTTTAAGTACAGATGGAAGGGAGGGGATAAAGAGAGGGGGTCATCAAATCTCTGTCCTAATCTCATCTGTGAAAACTGGAGCAGGTAGAATCACACACAGAAATGTGTCTACATTTTCAAGGGAGGAGTCCTCAAAACCAGTTATTTAAAAATTACAATCAAAGCTTGAAAAGAAGAGTTTAGGAAATTCCAACATGCACACGCAGACACACACACACTCATGCTGACAAACCCAAGTATATTGTAAAGCTAAGGATTAGCATCGTTGTTAAACACACACTACAGCTGAAGCTACAAAAGATGGACACAGACACTGAACAGAAATGTATGACCCCACTGAACACAACTGTAATTACAATCAGTGTGATCTGACACACACCACAGGGATTACATGACTCTCTCTCTCTCTATCTCACACACACACACACAGGCACAGATAAACCATCACACCATGACACGGAATAGACCCCACATGATTTACATGATTTCTCTCTTTGTTCTCAGGATCCAAAGATGGGCTTTGGCATCGCAGTCTCGGGGGGGCGGGACAATCCCAACGAGGAAAATGGCGAGACGTCCATCGTGGTGTCTGATGTCCTGCAGGGCGGACCTGCTGATGGCTTGTTATTGTACGTTCTGCTGTTGAAAATCATTTCATAGTTACATACATACAATTTACATACTTTTAGTTTGGACAAATTTACTGTTATGCTCTTTGTAAATATTTTGCTGCTCAGTTATTCCTTTATTATCTCCATCTGCAGTAGATCATGAGCAACAGTAAACACTGAGCAGGACCATTTTCTATCACTACTACATTTGGACTGAACAGACATTTCTCTCCATTTCCTCCATTGTCTAAAACACACTGTTTTATAACAGAATACAATAGGAGACTGATTATCCATGTCACACTAACACCAAGAAAACAAGCCCATTCACTTAATCGATCAGTAAAGCAGTTGTTACTTTCACATTAGTAGGAACTCATTTCATTTCATGAAGTTCCACTTAATCCCATAAATCATATTTATCAGAAACATGGATTGTTTATTTTTTTTTTCAAAGGAAAACTTGTAATCCAACCGGGATCATTTCATGGCTCAAAGGATTTCTTTGTTCTTTGTCACAAAGTTGTTTGGAGGTTTAATAAGGCTGCAAGAAGCCAGAGCCACAGTCATTTGTCTGTGTGAGGAAAATGCATTTACAAAGATTACTTATTCTTGCAGTGACCATTCACATGTAACCTTAAATAACTCTGAGTTAAGATCATTGGGGTCACATCACTGTGTGTGTTTGTTTGTAGTGAGAATGACAGAGTGGTGCAGGTGAACGCCATCCCCATGGATGGGGCCATCCACTCCTTTGCAGTCCAGACCCTCAGGAAGTGTGGCAAAGTGGCAAAGATTGTAAGTTAAATTGTTATTTTGTTACATCATCAATAATGTGCCATGTGATTGTGGTGTTTTGTTGTTATTCGCTTTTTTGATTTGATTTAATGCTCCATTATAAACCCGAGTGCAGTTAATTTTGAGAAACTTTTGCTCTTGGCTGAGGTGGAAAACATCTGATCTGTTTTTAGTGATTAGGAAACTATAAGCTGCCTCAAATAATCAGTCACGTTTTCATATTGTTACTGTTGTCTGGTGCCCTGAAAACAACACCATCTCACTCTCCTGCCTTCTTCTTTAATGACTTAATGGCCCTGAGAGGAGAATTAGCATCACCTGCTGTTAATCCAGATTAACTGTGGCTGTTAGAAAAACACACATTCATTTATACTTTCTTTTGACATTATTCTTGAAATTTGGCTGCGGTTCAGTTGGATGGAAAATTATTTTTCTACATTAAAGTCAAAGCCAAAAACTCAATATATTGCAATATATTCACAAAGTATTTAAAGAGGATGCTAGAGTTTGTAATGGTGGCCTTTTTGTTTTAATGGAAATATTCTGTGTCTGTTTCCCTGCAGACAGTGAAGAGGCCCAGGAAGGTCCCAGTCAATCTGCTGAACCGCCCTCCATCCCCTGATGACAGAGTCTTCAACAATGACTACAACGATGATTACAACTACGAGCAGGACCGCCGCAGCGTGTACAGTGCTCGCAGTGGGCGTGACCACAGCCTGGAGAGGGAGCGAGGCGGTGGAGGCTACATGGATTCCGGCTACCAAACACGTGAGCGTGACTATGACAGGGACTATGAGCGGCGGGAGCGAGGCAGGAGCACGGAGAGGGAGCTCAGCCCGAACCGGCAGTACAAGAGGGACGGCAGCAGAGGTCGCACTTTAGACAGAGAGCGCAGCCCAGATCGCCGCTACAAGAGCGAGCACGCGCTCGACCGCGACTACAGCCCGGACA
>OMNW01025092.1:7703-28535 GCA_900303245.1 Selene dorsalis
GTGGTATGTGGTATGTGTTGTGTCGTCATTCACAGAACACAGTTAATTAATAATTACAGTTACCTCTGTAATTATCCGCTTTGGGGATTGTGTTTGTTCTGATTTATTTATCAGATGCACATGGCTCAGTGAGCCCTTTAATATGACCATCAGGTTAGGCAGCGAGGCAGAGAGCACCTTACAATGAGAAAATGAAAGGAAAATGGCACCAGAGGAAAATATGGTCGATGTGTTTGGTCCAGTGAGCGTTCACACTGCATGAGAATTGCACCAGGGTTCGCTTGCAAGTGAACAGAGACCCACGTTTTGAGGCGGACCAGAGTTCACTTGTTTGGTCTGCTCCAGAGTTCGGATGACCTTTCACACCTGCCCAGACGAAGGGGACTATCCCAGGAAACGAACCCTTAAAGCAGCTCTGGTGTGAAAAGGGACCCAGGAGAGCTGCAGACCAACCTTACCAACGAATGTTGTAGGGAAGATATTCTTTGCAGAATGCTTTGGGAAACATGTGAAAATGTTAAGACAGTGAAAAAGTAAAAGTTAAGAACAATGTAGCGTTATGAAGACTTTGGAAAACCAGCCTCAGGACTCACTATATTTGATGTATACTGATGTCTCATATTTTATAAAAAAAAAATGAAAAGGCCACTTCATTCCCACTATATATTCATTTCTTTGAACAGGTGGGTTTTGATCATCTTAGACCAGAAATTCAGACTTTTACAAATATTTAGTTTTTGGAAACTGAACTTAAATATCATAATCATTAAAGATATATTTCTGTGACTAAGTTGGACAGATTTTGAAATTCTACATCCACATTTTAGAATTAAACTTTGAACAAATGTCATCTTCACTTTACAATGAACACTGTTTCATTGACATGGCATTAAAAAGGGATCTGCTCACTGCTGCTGCTGCAGAGAGGGACAGTGACTGATAACCAGCAGTATACTATCAGTGTACATGTGGACAAGACAGACCTGCGTTACGACTGACCAGAGAAAATGTGACCCTGTCCTGTCCCTGTAGCATCAAACAGCAGCAGACCAGATACGTGTTCTTATCTGTGTCCTCCAGCTCTTTCTGAGGGACCCTGAGGTGTGTTCAGGGTCACACACCTCATCAGATACGCCAGAAACTCTTCCAGCAGGAGGCTTCCTGGTCGTGGATAAATCACCACACCTGGCTCCTTTTACTGTACAGGGGGTCTTTCTTCAAAGACAGTGGCTGATGGATGGAATAAACATCGACTCTTAGATTAAAAGTTTTACCTTTGGGTTGAGCTGCCTCGGTCTTTTTCATCTCACCTCACCTCACCTCAGCTTCCCTTAATCTAACTTCACCTCACCTTAACCTAACCTCAGCTTAACTTTACCTTGCCTGATCTCACCTCACTTTACCTCCCTCATCCACGTTCTCCTTGTGTGTATTTATGTCATAATACACCACAGTTTTTTGACTAGTGGTGGAAGCAGAACCAGTTTATCATCCAAAGAGATAGGGCAGGTAAGTAGGGCATGACAAGTGAACCAGTAACACGGGCAAACTATTCCACAAAGGGCTGTGTGGCTGCAGGTTTTTGTTCCGACCAACCAAGAACACACAGTTTGACCAATCAGCTGTCTGAAGACTGAGATGAGTTGATTAAATGAGTCAGGTCTGGTGTGCTGCTGGTTGGTTGGAACAAAAACCTGCAGCCACACCGGCCCTTTGTGGAATAGCTTGCCCACGCCTACAGTAACAGGTTGAATGAGCCAGAGAGAGGAGGGGAGAAGGAAACACTGGTGGACTGGGCAGAGCTGGGTTGGTGAAAGAACAGGTGTGTGAGCAGGAGCAGGAAATGGTGATCAGTGTAGGTATGTGGACGATCTGGAGACCGGTGGGTGAATGAACCAGGCCTTTACAGACCAGGTGAGGAGGAGGCTGATGATGCTTGATTGACTGCAGGTGTGCAGGTAGTTGGATAGATGTCTTTATTGTCCCCAAGGGGGAAATTATTTCTCACAGTCTGTCACATAATGTACACCACCAAACATTCACCACATTCACCTGCCAGACATTGAAGAAAAAAAACCAAACATACATTATCACACACATAAGAAAGGGGGGCTGGGTCTATACAACAAGTTATGATGGGAGGATATTAAAGGAGAAGTTCCGTTTTTTGCACCCTGGACCTTATTTCTAGCATAAAATATATTCATTTACTCACCTGAACAACTTTGGTGTAACTTGGAGTCCTTCAGAAGATATTTAGATCCACTCACGATCTACGTATATCCATATAATGGGAGTTGTTGGGGCAATGATGCAGCATCTAAATAAGACATTATCTGCTGTTAAACTCCTTCATTTCACCAATATGTTGTTATGAATCACCAGCACTATTCCTCCGTGAGTTCGGAGCGGCTCGGAGTTGTGTTGTTATTGTCATCCGGGGTTTTTTCCAAGTTACACCAAAGTTGTTCAGGTGAGTAAATGAACGTATTTTATGCTAGAAATAAGGTCCAGGTTGCAAAAAACGGAACTTCTCCTTTAAGTGCAGTGGTTGCAGAGGGAACACTCCACCTCAGACTCCTGTATCTACGCCCTGATGGCAGCAGTGTAAAATGTGGGTTGAGGGGGTAATCTGGGTCATCTGTTATTGTCTGTGCGAGGCGTGTGACAGCTCTGTGGTTGAGCTCTGGGAGGTTTGGTGTGGTGATGGTTAGTGATTTGGGATGCAATGCGTGGTATTTTTATAAGTTTGTTTTTGTTGGTGGGGGACAGCGTGTTGAAGAAGCATGGGGAACAGTACTGCAGAATGGGCTGGATAATGACAGAAGGTGGGGAGCAACAGGGAGGGCACGGAGCTCGCGGGTGACATGGAGTCTTTGCTGAGATCTTTTGTGAATGTCAGTGATGTGTTTATCAAATATTAGTTTATTGTGTGTGGTGAGTCCGAGGTATTTGAAATGGCTGACCTGTTTAACTGTTTGGTTGTGGATGGAGGTGGGAACCAGTGCGTGGGTGACCATTTCTTTTGTTTTGTCCACCTTTAGCTCCAAGAAGTTGTCAGTACACCACTGAGTGAAATGAGAAACAGAAGTTTAAAGGCAGTAATGGAGTTATGTACTTGTAGTATGTGGTGATTGAGGGGGTGATGCAGCACTGGCCGGCAACCTGTGGCTCCGGAGTCGCATGTGGCTCTTTCATCCCTCTGCTGTGGCTCCTGGGGTTTATAGAGGGTGAGCTCATTCTGGAGAAAAAAAATAATGTGAATAAATAATGGCAATTTACTTTAAATTATTTTATTTTATTTAGTTAGCTTTTTTAGTGTTGTCGCAGCAGAGCATGCGCCCACACTACACAGCTCCTGAACAGCCACACACTCAGGGGAGAGACAAACACAGAACACACACACCCAACACAGGAAAGGGGGGAAAAAACTGGAAAAAATACTTGGAATCCTGACAATGTAGGTATCAGTTTGCAGAACTTTTTCAGCTGTCGTAATCCCCAGCAGTTTAGTTTAGTTTGGTTTGGTTTGGTTCATTCTGGCTCCACCAGTCTTCAAACCTACCAGCCTCCAATCTGAACCTCATTCTACCAGCTCTGCGCAGTAACAGGTTGAATGAGCCAGAGAGAGGAGGGAAGAATGAAACACTGGTGGACTGGGCAGAGCTGGGTCTTGAATCCAAGGAGTTGAGGAGTGAAAGAACAGGTGTGTGAGCGGGAGCAGGAAATGGTGATCAGTGTAGGTATGTGGACGATCTGGAGACCGGTGGGTGAATGAACCAGGTGAGGAGGAGGCTGATGATGCTGGATTGACTGCAGGTGTGCAGGTAGTTGGATAGATGTCTTTATTGTCCCCAAGGGGGAAATTATTTCTCACAGTCTGTCACATATAATGTAAACCACCAAACATTCACCATATTCACCCGCCAGGTTTGGTTTGGTTTGGTTTGGTTCGTTCTGGCCTCCGATCTGAACCTCATTCCACCAGCTCTGCGCCTGCTAGGTAGCTCTTATCTTTCCAGCCTGTCTTCTACCTCAGGCCTGCCAGCCTGCACCCTGTTCACCCCAGTGACCATGCACTTGGCTGCCAGCACACCAGGCTTCAACCCACTCACTGCTCTGTGAGCCTGCAACACTTGATACTACAGTGAGTGGATATAGACCATCTGCACATCACAGGTGCTGCATGTCAGTGACCATAGTTTTAAGTAAGGGATAATGCTTGATGGGTTGTCTAATTATCAAGGATTAATGGATGATGCGGGGCCTCCATGAAGGCAGTTGGACCAAAGTGGACACCTTGAAGGGCATTATCCCACTTATACCATGGCCACTTAAATCGAATATTAAATCAATTATTTATACTTTAATGTTTTTTTTATATATATATAGTTAAAATGATGAGCTTTTCACAAGCCACAGCTGAGCGGACTATTAAGCCGACTTAATATCTCTCGTCTGCAGGCGAGCAAAAGGAAACCCGCTGTGGCCACAGTACAGAGCCATATCGACTCTGCAGCCTAATGATCGATCAGTGAAGGGAAGTGAGATGATGGCTGAACGTTACGTGATACAAAGTATTACATCAGGAGGCCAGTGCTCGTGTGTTCCAGTGGCCATGATGCACTGAAGAAAACTTGTTATGCTCCGAGTCTGTGTTGTCATGGTTACTAACTAGTGGTTGAACTAGCGCAGTTATTTAGAAGTGTCATCAGGTAATTTGACCAGAAAGTCTTTGTGGGTGTCCATTATCACCCTGCACCCTGCTGGAGTATTAGTTTGGACAGATCAAAGGAATTTGATTATGTTGACTTAGAACATCTAAGATATGACTTTACAGATGACCAGGTGATAACGGTTTGAAGTCCAGAGCAAAAGGTTTGTGTACATGTGGATGTTATAATCACACCCTTCAGAGAGACATGCTAGTTACATTCAAGTGGTCTTCAGATATTAAATACCTGGGATTCAAATTTCTAATGGCATTTATATGACAATAATTATGATCCCACAACTGAGAGCATAAAGTTAGATATTGACATGTGGTCCAACTGTCCTTGGATAGATATAGTAAGATCAAAATCCTAGATAAAGGTGGCAGGGAGGGAGGAGTTTTCTTTCAAATAGAAAAAGAAAAGTAAATAAAATAAAATAAAATAAAAAAGCAAAATAGCAAAAGAAACTAGTAAAAGCTATTTTAGTCTGCTCATTTATTCATTTGTATTTGAACATTTCTTGTTTTTTTTTCCCCCCATCTATTCTTATCAGTTTTCTTTGAAGAGAATTCAGTTGGTGGAGGAGCTGACTGATGAGGGATGGCAAAGGTGCGTGAACTGGGAAGGTTTCTGTGTTGACTGACAGAAGCTTCTCATAGATTTGGATTTTCCCAGCCACTCAGTCACAATAGCAGGAGGTAATGTGTGAAGCAATACATTTCCTGGTGATGGAATTGACTCTCCCTCTGCCCGCTGTCTCTATTGTCAGGGATACTTTTGGCAGCCAGCAGGAAAGCTGTACCACTGAAATGGTTCCAGACTGAATCCTCAGTAAAGCCTGACAAAGGTTCATTAGCATTTTATGTGGTATTTGTATGTTTCTTTAGCGATAAAAACAAACAAGCTTAAAACATGTTTCCAATATTCTGTCCAATGTTTTTTGTCTGGGTTCAGAATAAATTCACCCTCATATTAGAAACACCTTTCAGTTTAATGGAGCATATGGACTGGAGTCCTCTTCATGTGGTCTCAGGAATTCGGAGCAGTCAGGCTGACGGCACCACAGGGCCGTGCAGCCGTCGGGTAAACATGTGCGTCTTTGACTTCCTACTACTCCGCTGCTGTGTCGTCCATGAGCTGTTACCAATGACAACGGCTCTCGTTGCATGATTTAGGCGCGTGGCATAGGTCACGTCATCATAACAAGCACTTATGTATGTGGGGAAGTAACGACCCCTGACCTTCCATGGCCCTGAGAGGTCAACACAGCTTAAAGGAACACACGCAACAACACAAAACACAAAACAACCTCAGAAAATATCTACATTAAATTGACAACACGTGTGCTCCAAAACTCCAAAACTCCAAACATAGCAGCTCATGTTCCATGAAGGTGGAAGGAAGCAAGGAAACAAGGAAGGAAGGAAGGAGACCTCTCACCTTTGGGATTGACTTGCATCTTCAGTGATGGAACAGTTATCAGCTCTGAGCACATCTCTTTACACCTGCTTCAAAATGTTTCAAATAGGAGCAAATAGAGACTGAGTGAGTTTTATCCATGTAAAGTCCATGTAAAATATTTGGTGTTGATAATAAAATTGGTGGGACTAATTACACAGAGGCAGAGGAGGAGTACCAACAAAACCTGTCCACAGGTTTGGCACTCATCAGTCCATGTCAGTGTCTAATGCAGAGGAGAGATCAACAATGAGCCAGGAACTACCCATCCCACCCTGTGTGTGTGTGTGTGTGTGTGTGAGGTCCTCGAACACAAACGGCTCCTTGCACCATTGTAAAAATAAACTGCCGAGTGCTGAGCTGCCATTCACGGAAAGCTGCTTTTATTGCAGCGTCTGGCTAACTTGGCTTTTATGTTAAATGGATGGTAAATGGCCTTGCACTTATATAGCCACTTGGACCACTCAAAGCGCTTTTTGTCGCATTCAACCTTTCACACACACACTCATACAGCTGTGTTTGCAGACAGGCTTTCTGGGGCCTAATCGTTCACACACACACCCACACATCCGATGACACATCGAAAGGGCAAGTATGGGTTCAGTGTCTTGCCCAAGGACTCTTCGATATGCGGTTTGGAGGAGCCAGGGATCGAACCACCAACCTTCCAGTTTGCGAATGACCCGCTCCACCTCCTGAACCACAGCCGCCCATTATGCAAATACAGGAGGCCGAGGTTACGGCAATAAAAGCTGATTTACTCTCACGCTGGTGTGGACTGAATGCAAATACTAAATACTGTGCTGCAGTAATGGCTTGTTTGTTTGGTCTTTTTAATGTGAAGCACTTTGAGCTGTACAAATAAAGTTTATTATGTGTAACGTACAGTATGTTTTATAATGATGCTGGTGGCCTTTGGATGAACTGCAGTCAGCACACTCTTCAGTGTGTCTGTTCATTCAGAGGACTGTCAGCTGCTGCTGATATTTCACAAGCTCATTAATATCAATGGGCTACTCGTGTTTTTCTCTGGCACACTGTGAGAGCACGACAACACCTGACAATATCTTGAAGTTGCTGAGTCATGGAATAGCTCACCAAATCCTGTCAAATCTTCAAGTTCAGTGAAATTGAAATGATCAGATGATCATGATGACTTGGTGGGTGGGTGAGGGACAGAAAAGTTAGTAGAGCTAATTTGGGATGCTAACTAGTCACTTATTAAACTGATAAAAACTTCCTATTGTATTTTTAAAGCCCCTCCGAGGAACTTTCATGTTTTGCCGGAATGAGGACTGCATTTCCCATGAGCTCTAGCACGTATTATCGTAAAAACGCTTACCTGGCTCACACGTCAGGGCTTGAGACAAACTTTCTAGTGGGCAGTTTTAGGAGTGTGAGACAGACGTGGAGCACCAGGACTGCTGAGGTGCTCCACCTGCCTCAGCTGCCTCTGGTGCGGAGAAGCTTCTCACTGCCCGTAGTCAGTTGCAGTAAATTGCTCTGTCTTTCCGAGGAAATGCTGGGCAAGTCGACCACTAGATAATAATATCACAATAACTACAAAGATAAAATGATATTTTTATTGAAAATGGACAAATAAAGAAGTGTGGGTGATGTATATTCATCCACATTAATATGAGACTCTTTCAGAACCAATAGCAACCTTCACGGGGTATCTTTAAAGCCTATACAGGTAGGACGGCACAGTAGTGTGATGGTTAGCACTCTCACCTCCCAGGAAGAATGTTAGGGTTTGATTGCCAGGCCTGGGTGGAGTCTGCTTGTTCTCCCTGTGTCTCTCTCAGTTCTCTGGCTCCCTGACACGATCCAAACACATGCGCACTCGGCTGATTGGTGACTCTAAATTGCCAGTAGTGCATGAATGTGAGCGTGTGTGTGTGTGTTGTTCATCTCTATATTTGGCCTTGTGATAGACTGGTGATTTGTCCAGGGTGTAATGCTGCCCTTACTCTACGGGCTGAGGCTGGGATTGTCTCCGGCCCCCCCACAACCGTGCATGGATAGACGAGATAGAAAAGGGATATACTGATACAGATTAAAGTGAAATGGCTACAGTGTGTAGGTGAGACGGTCTAATGAATAATATGTGAGAAACTGGAAATATTCAGATGGTAAATACAGAGAATCCTCAGTATTTTAAATCTGAACTGAAAAAAACTGCCTATCACAAGCAGGGTGGGGGTCCAGGAACCAGGAAGACCTCAAAAATCATCAAAAGAAGAAATGATGGTGACAGTCACTGGTGTTATGAGATGAGTCTGCTGTCAAAAGGTCAGACTCTAAACCTCGTGTGTGTTTTCAAAGCAGTGAGTGAGAAGAGGGAATGGAGTGGGTGGTGTGCTGCCTTTATCCTTAAGTTCAAAAACCTCATCCCTGCTCACGTTTAGGCTCAGACAATTCTTTGCTGAAATTATGGGAAAAAAAAAAAAAAAAAGTTATAAAAATCTCTTCCTTGTCTTGCTAGCTCAAGTAAAATGGGACACGTCTTAGTCTGCACACCCACCATTGTGTTTCGACTTTACTTTATAAGCCCCCGGTTTAGACCAATGTTCTCCTGGATAATTGTATTGTTAACAGGTTTAAACACCTGCGGTTTGAGCTTCAGAAACGTATAAATTGGTTTCTTGGGAATGACTAAATCTTCACAGAAATGTATGTATGCAGAGGTGTTCTCACTGGGTTCATCCAAAGGCAAAGATGACTTGCTTAAAAGTTCTACTGTCACTGTGAGTCTTATCTCCCATGCATCAACCTTAAACCAACCTTAGCCCTGTTGTTTATCCACAACCATAAAAAATAAAAGCTGATCACATATAATAACCTGACTTTTGAAGACAAATACGAGCCAAACACAGTTATTTATTTATCATATACACTGTTATATGCTGGGATGATGAATGAGTTCCTTTTCTAAACACAGGAAATAAAAGGAGTGAAATGTTCAAATATGAATAAAATGATGATACTTGTTGTGATGGTACAGGATTGTTTGGCCCTTGTAAATATGGGACAATTGGGTTTTATACCTATTTGCACTTTTACAATTAACTTTGGAACGCATATGACTGATGGTAGTTGCGTTTTGGTAGAGATACTTACACTTTATTAGATTCTCACAGAACATTTTGCACATTGCATATTTGCACATTTCGTGCCGATCGTTCATAGATTATTTATTGTGTTGTCTCGTGGCAGCTGCTGTGGCCACTCAGCTCCACTGAAAGAGGGAGATTAGACACAATATGTGCGTCCATGTGTTAGCAGCTGATGAAACATTGGCCGGAGTAACTGTGGATATTAAACAACATGTGAAGATTACTGTGCCATGTGTGCTGGTGCTTTCAGATGAGTCAGCATCGTTAAGCGTGTTTGATGTATTTTTATCTTTATTTGGAATATGGTTTAGGTCTGTTCATTTATTACATGGTGGTGAGGAAATAGCAGCGCTTTCAGTTTTGTGAATATAATATGAGGTAATATTCAAAAATAGTGTGTTTGTGAGATAGCAGCATTTAGCCGACACCTGTGCATGGAAGTTTCCATGGTGATTATCCGGGACACAGGATAAAAGGAGCCATTTGTCCACGTACTGTGCCGCTGGTCTGATCTCAGGGTGGCTGCTGCTGCTGCTGGTTTTGCCTGAGAAAGGAATAAATGTGAATAAATCACCTCAGTCTGGGACACAAAGCTCCACTGCCTTTGTGTCATTTTCATACTGTACCGTCTAGCTGCTTTTCATGGGCCTTCTAACAAACGAGTAAGAAAATCCATGCTCTCCACAGTGGGAGGGGATTTAGTGAAACAACATGGATGTACAGGCTTTAGTGTTTAGTTTATGATGTTGTTCACTATAAATTCACTGTGCTTGGTCTCCATGACGACTGGACTGGACACATTTAAAGAGAATAAATCTGTATTCATGGATTTCAGACAAGGATTTCCATCAGTTGTGGATCAGGTCACGAACATCAAACAGCTGCTCTGTTGTTGCTACATTTACGTGGCTCTGACCAGCTCCAACTACAGTAGAACTTCCTTAAAAGTTGCAGCAACAAGGAATTGTGGGACGTCACTTCTCCTCTCCTTTCCTAAAGGAAGGTCCAGTGTTTCCTCTGCTGAAGGAGATCAGATAGGAAGCAGTGAAGCTCCTGGACCAGCTCTGATCATGATGCTGCTCTGATACTTCACCTCTCTTCACTCACTTTGAACCTTCCTCAGATTAAAAGCACTTATCAACTGTACAGTTTGAAAGAATAGGAAAATGAGTAAGCTCACAACAGTTCACAGTTCACAAGTGCAACAGCATTTTTACTAATTACATTATACATACATTCCCCCATATCCATGCCCAGCAACCTCACACTGACCCAGGATCTATTACCATAGACAAATATAAACAGACTGAAGTGGGAGACGTAAAAACATTGTTCCGGTGTTTTAGAGTTCAGGGAACAAAGCAGCAGATTGTTTGAGTGAGGCTGTGTCGTTTGATCTGGATATCTGTCAATCTCAAAGATCTGTGTGGGATTCAAGAACAAGGAAATTGTCAAAACTGACAAAGCGTCCCACTGCAGTTTTACAAGTCTGTCAAAACACCATGCGCTCTCATAATAGCTATGTGGTTACTCGACAAGAGCCCTGGAGAGAAATACACGAAGCAAAGTCCATCATCCATAACGCATATATACCATTTGATTTTATAGCCTTTAATTTATACAACATCTACCAAAGCAACAAAAGGTCTTGATGGATATTTATGGAGAATACTGCAGGAAGCAAGTCAAAAGGTTCTGACTGAGAGTTGGATGATGTGCTCTGGTATTACCATAAATAACTGAAGATTTACAGGATGGAAAAGGGTACCTTCTCTTTAAACTTAAAGATTTAATACTTTAGTATGAGGTAGGGGAAAATGGGTGCAGAGCAGTGTGTGAAAACTCTGAGACCTCATTATGTTAAAATAATGATCAAAGCTCAGTGATTTCACATCTCATAACATGAATGCAAACTGTTTGTCTTCTCTTCTCTAGATGTACAAAGTTAATTAATTAAAAAGAAGGTTAAAAAAAACTGCTTCAGCCAATCACAACGTTACCTCCGACCTCTCACATGAGTGAGGAATGTAAATACATCCTGTTTATGTTCAGTACATTCATCCTGCTTTGGTTCCTAAAGTTTACTTACACTGTGGATTAAGTCTCCAGAGTCTCAGCTACCACTGCTGTGTCTGTGAGTATGGAAATGTTGGGTCTGACATTGGATGTGATGAATGTTTCTCTTGATTTCAGCCTTAAGTTCAACAGGTTGAGTTTGTGATCTGTGGCTTAAGACCAAGCTCAGGCCTGAGGAGAGTAAAACACAGAACTGTTGAGTCTGTAGAGGCAATAACAACATTAATAGACTTACATAGTGCCCTGGATTTTTATTCATACTTCATCAGAATTATTTATCACTTCCTCCCTTGCAGCCATTGGTTTGAACTCATTTCAACCCGACAATGTGTGTTGAAATGGAAAATTATTTGGAAACATGCACATTTGCTTGTGCTCATTTGGTGCAAAGAATGTAAATTAATCACGATGGAGAAGCTGAAGAAGTCATGTCCTTTTGAAAATCCTCAGCAGCCCATCAGTAACTGTTTAACTCCTGTGATTAATGCTGTTATTTGACCTGTTATAATGACAGGTTCAGAGATTTAGGACTTTTATTGTTCCACACAGTTTTACAGTGATGGTAAAAACACACAAAGACAATAAAAACTGTAAAAAAATAAGATACATAAAAGGAGGAAATAAGAACATAAAACCACCAAACGAACACAATAAAAACTGTTTCATAAAGTGCAACATGTGAAAGTGCAGATTAAGAATTGTGCAAATTGATTGCATGCATGATGCATGTGCATGGCACAGAACAACCATGGCTTTATCTCATCAATAATAACAGTCACCAGACAAGCAGCATAAACTAATGTTTACATAATCAAAACAGTAGTCACTCCTGGAGCATAAACAACTGAATGTGTCTTGCCAGTGAAGTCCTTAGCAGGTTCTACTGCTACTTTCTACAATTACTACTGCTATATTCCAAAGTACACATATTTTATGAGATGTGTCACTATGGTAGAAGACATGAGCTCTGACTTTGTCTGAGCGGTGTCATTCAGAGGTGGAGGGTGACATGTCAGCAGGGAAGACTGAGACTGACATGCAATGAGATAAACAACCTCAAACAACCTCAAACACTCATATTAACACCTATGGTCAATTCTTTGGTGTTGCCAGTTAACCTGGTGTCCATGTGTTTGGACTGTAGGAGGAAGTTGGATCACCCAGAGAGAACCCTCTCAACATTTATCCAAAGACCCTCTAGTTTCTATTCTCTGCCGCTCCATTGAAGTCCACGGACGCTGAGCTTCAACGGGTTTAATGCACTGAGACGCTACGGGAATGTATGAGAAGAAAATCCATCAGTCGACCTGCGGAGTAGCTGATTCTGAATGAACTCATCTGAGGGTTTTTTTTTTGACATTTTAGATGAAGCACTGCTTCCCTTGCAGTCTTAGAGTAATCACCTCTGCTCTGTAACAAGTGCTTTATTACACACTGTCTGCAGTGAATGTGTGTATGGCGGCTGATGTTGAGCTGCTGCAGAGAATCACGTGTGTGCTCACACTGGCTGTACCTCTGGTGCTGCTGCAGTTCTGTCTCTTTGCATAGAGTTTTCAGCTGAGTTAGATGTGGGATGTCTCCTCATTATAAATCTCTGATTTATTTATGACAGGAAACTATGTCCACACGCAGCTGCTAGAATGGTTTCAAAGAGAGATGAGTCAGTTTAATGCGATCTCGCACCTTTAATGTCAGTATGACATCATCAGGTCTTTTCTTAGTTTGTTTTTGCTCAGACACATGTCACATAAAACAATTATCAAGAAACATGTCCATAAGGCACGAGAGGCATGTGTCACAAGTGTGTATGACTCAAGCAGTGTGTCTGGTCTAACCATTAATATCAATGCCAAAATGAAAAACACGATGTCCTGCAGCCACACCACACACACCACGCAGTGTGTTCCTGTTCCTACACGTGTACCATGCAAAGAATGAAGATCACAATCTGGTAAAGTCGAGTGTGAGCCGACAGCGTCATATCTTGCAAGCTGTGTGTGTGTGTTGGGGTTAAAGCCGCCTGTTGTTGCTCACCATGGCTAAACTCAGGCCACTGAATAAAGGTGTTAGACTATGTTTGTTATGGCCTCTTCAACCACCCTCATGCATCAAAGCACACGTGTCACTTAGTGTGAAGTCTGTTTTGTAGATGTTCGTACACCATGACTCCGGAGTTGTACATTTCAAAGGATGTGCGTCAGAGGACTTTATCATTATTTCACTGTTAACTGCACCTGAATGCATCATCATTTACCCCATTGTGTTTCAGCTTAAGTCAAACACCTGGTGGTGTTACTCTGCTGTATTCACTGCCCATGATTATACTGCCCATCATACGAGGGGCCTGTGATTTTGTCTCTAAGCTCTGGGAGTGAATGGAGCAGTGGGTGGGCCTGGATGTTGGGCTCCTGCATGATGATTGGAGGATCTGTCTAAAGGCTGAATCCCTTTTTGATTGACAGCTGTTTTAAAACATATACCGGCATCGTGGGATTGTCGAGTTCACTTCCACTGTGGATTTTGCAAGTGAAGTGGAGACAAGCAGCCGCTCATGTCTTGGTATTTGTTTGGTGATACAGCTCATTTCCATTGTACATATCATACATATCATCATACACTGTAAATAAAACACTATTATAACAATTCCTTGTTTCCGTTTAACACAATTCTCACACTTCCTTGTTTGAGTTTAATACAATTGTCATCAGTTTGATGTATGTATGATGATGTAGGCCAAACTGAGCTTCCCCTCTCTGAAAGGCCACTGTTGCAGAGGAGACATTAGTAAGACTGGTTAACAGTCTTTTAGTGAATAACTGGCCTGTGAATGAACCAGTAACAAGGTGGACAAATAGGAACGTCAGTGCAGGTGCTGTAGCCCACAACAAACACAGACAGTGCCGTATAGATGGTGAGAATTCATACACTTGGTTGCATCAGGTCTTTTGAATAATGGTGCATTTTTTTCAGATGACCAGAAAGGAAAACAGAAAGTTAGTTTTGGGGCGTTTTTGCCGACAGGACAGTGGAGAGAGATTGGAAAGTCGAGGAGGGCGAGGGGTAGACATGCAGCAAAAGGTCAGAGGTCAGATTCTAAGTCATGACTCCTGTGGTTAGGATGTGAGTTTTTATTTCATTAAAAAAATTCCTTTCACAATCTCACACAGACGGTGCACAGAAAAGAGGACACTCAGTGATACACACACAAATGGTTATCCAGATACATATTTCCCAAAGGCTGGTGCATGCAGACAAGTGACTAATCAGTATTGTACTGTAAAAAATATTTATTTAACCTACATTTCATTGCAGATTATACATTTACCTACAAACTGTGTGATTACTTATGCTCGTTAAAAACACATTTTGAAGTAATTCTTTCTTTTTCATGAAAGGTGTAGGATGTGGGGAAGGGTGGGGCGGCACCCTACCACCCTCTGTTGGTCAGTGGCCAACAGATTGCGGTCACTGTGGTGAGGGCATGCACCGCATTACAACCACACTCCAACCTTTACACTCACCCTCATGTGTATGCATGTGTGCACTGGAGCTGCAGACTGTGCAAAACAGACATTCATTCATGCATTAGAATTTTTGGTAGGTCTAGGGGGCGGGGCTTAGCAGTTACAAGCCTCTGGCCAAGTCCTCAAACAGTGATTTGTTTGATGCTCTGTGGGTTATGGTTCCAGACACAGTAATACAGTAAATTGTGTTGTTTTGTGGTCAAATACTTCTTTTCTTCTTTCCTTGATGATGTTAAATTGTGACAGTTGCGGCTTTTCATAAAATGGTTTGGCTGTGGTCAGAAGAGGTCCTGGCTCTGCAGCTACTTTGTTCCTTCATGGCAATTGTACAGGGTGGTGGATTTTCATATAATTCACCTGTTAGATTCTCTCCATTTATTTTATTGGATGTTTTAAGTAAAAACCATAAAACCTTAAATTTTGTTAGTGATCTTTCCCACTCCTTGACAGTGGATCCCAGGTGTCAGAGAGATAGAGCAAAGTCCTTTGTAGTGCTTAGAGAAGCCATGGTATCCATTGTCCCATCAGTGTTATTACCAACACTGATATACCACCGCTTCAGAGGTGACGCGAGGTGAGGCAGTTTTATATTTGTATAGCCCATTTTTACAAACAGTTTGTGTCAAAGGGCTTTACACAGCATCATGACAACATCCTCTGACCTCTGACCCTCACATCGACTGAGGAAAAACTCCCAACAAAAAAAACAGGAGAAACCTCAGGGTGAGCAACAGAGGAGGGATCCCTCAACCAGGACAGGCAGACGTAACATAGATGTTGTACACAGACAAGAAAACAGTTTACAACACAGAGTATGGGAAGCATTGAAATGGAATCAGTTAGTTAACCAGTGCTGATGAAGGCAGCTTCTGAGGGCTTAGGGAGGAGCAGTTTTGCAGCATGTTGGTGACTGCAGGGTTAAAGTGACAGCAGGATAAAAAGAAACTCATTATTAGAAAAGGGACAGAGCTCCTGCAATGACTTTCTTCTTTTGGCTGAGATAAGAAAGAAGCTGTGGACCTTAATGACAACATTTTCCACATCAACAGGCAGCTTTAATAGTGTTATGGATGATACATGCATGGCAGTTGTCCGAAAGCAGGCCACTGTTGGTCTCAGTTTGCAGTTTTGTGAAGATTAAATTGTCAATATTGAAATTAATACTTTCATCGTCTTCACTGCTGCTGATACGTTCTTCATTCAGACACAGTGAAGGTCAGGCCTGAGTTTTCACCAATGCTCAGGATGAACTCAGGAGAAGATCTCGGTCAAAGTTACTTGACATGCTGATCTTATGACCAATGTTGTAGATCCCATGCTTGATTAATGTTACACTGTTATATTCTCTTGGCTTTTGTTTTGCTTGTACATATATTAAACTTCTTTATGTGAAATATATGTAAAGCATATACAAAATCAAATGATGTATGTCAAAATTCTATGAAACCTATTAAACTGGAACAGTTCATCTATATATTTATATATGTCTAACTATGTTAATGCATTTCTGCTTATGTTGTTACATGCCTGTCAATGAATGTGGGTATTATATACAAACTGAATTTTCACGTGTGTGCTATCCAACAGATATTTATATATATAAAATATGTCAACATGACTCATGACATTTATACACATGTATATGAGACAAATTACATGTCTCTGTGGGTTATTTATCCTTTTTGATTTAGAATTAAAAACAAATAAAACTATGTTAATTCAGAAACAAAACCTGACAGGACCTGCCAAAAACCAAAAATATGCCCTGCTGGATGTGTGAAGCTCATCAACAACACTGGCACATGACAAAAGACTTGAAGTTCATCAAAAATCAAATGTTTGGGATTCAAATTAAACAGAAAATCTTGTGTGGTTTGTATGAAGCATCCCCTCAGCTGTTCTCAGGCCTGCAGTAGTAGCTCCTGGGTGAGTGGAAAGCCATCAGACACTCACTACACAGTATATACTGAAGCCATTTTTTATGTCTTTCATCCTACTCTGGTGTACATTATTTAATAATGTCTCACTCTCCGTCACCTCACAGGTTGGAGAAGTAATAAGCAGTGCAGCGTGTCTGTTCTCTCACCATTAGAAGTATCCAAAACTGAGTGGGAGTGGGACCCAGGAGCGTACCCTCACAGAAATCTGCTGGAGCAGCTGGAGTTCCTCAGGTCTCATGTGCTTCCTTATCAGGGCCAAGTTGAAATATTTCTGACTTCTCCACATCTATGTATTCCATCGCATTGAATTTCATTCTCAACCCCACCGAGGCAAATGCCCCCTCCTCCACCGAATGCCTGGCAATGTTGAAGGTCTTTTCCTGTTAAAAGGGATTTGATTTTTTCCCGTCCAGTTGCTAAGTGCTGCTCTCTGTGGGAACTGTTGGCTTTTCTCTGTAATAAAGTAGGGTCTTGACCTCAGCCTGTGAAGTGCCTTGAGATAATGTTTTATCATTTACACAAATAAAACTGAACAGACTTAATAGTTAACAGCTTTAAATCACTAAATCAAGGCATGTAACCAGTATAATGAAGAAGAACTGCATTGAAATTCTCCTTTTCTCCTTCTTTGGTCTGTTGTGCAGCATTAGTTAATTTTCACCTCCAAATTGTTGAGAGCTGCTGCAGTGATAAACAATGCATACTGATGATTTAATGCGGTGGTCGTGGCTCTATATTAAGAAAAATGACTTTAATGTGGGGTTATTGTCCATATAAAACCATATGGAAGATCAGGGTTGACTTATATTTGCTGTATATCATGATGAGGGAGGAGGAGTGACCCTGTCATCCTGATGAATCATTTCATCTCCAAGCTGGAGGAGTGCAGCTGGGAAAAAGTGAAAGGCTGAACTTAAGACCTGAGACGTTTGAGGATGACAGGTGTGTGATCACATGCAGTCTTGTTGACAGACGTGTATCAGTGCGCAGGCTTTCAGTCTCTGCCGCAGAGTAAATGTGTAATGGTTTAACTAGTGTTCAGCCTGATAGATATTCTGTCTGTTCTAGTTAAGATCTACAACTCCATCTATGTTTCCCCTGCTGCTGACTCTTTGTTCTGCACCTGTGGATCATCATGTCTCATCACAGCCTCCTCCTGCACCCAGCCTGCTTCTCCGGTCTTTGCCAGGTTTGTTGTTGAACCCTCCGTTGTAATGTCCAGTATAGCCTCCGGCCCTTCTGGTACTCACCTGCTCCTGGTCCTGGCTCTGGTCCCGGTCCCCTGGTTCTATTTCTGGAACACTCTGCTTGGTTCCTGTCTGCTTTTCCCCCTGTACTGCCAAGCTGTTTACCTATGAATCACTCATCTCCACAGAGAGACTCAGTTACCAAACCAAACCAGCTCCAACAGCTTCCAATCTGCTGCTCTGCCGTGATTCCAACCTTTTTAATAAACTGTTCAATTTCACTCCTGCCTCCTGCGTCAGCATTGTCGGTCCAGATCCGTTCAATCAGAGACTTAACAACTTCACCCTACCCGTTCCAACTATCAGACATGTGGTATGTGTATAGGAAACTTGGCAAAGAGTGCTTCTCTGCAGCCTGTTAGATTTAAATGCATTAGACAGTCTGGTAATGGCTTCCCTCCTCCAGGCTATGACAAATGTTGCCAAGTTCTGTCTCCATATGTTTATTAGTGACACTGCTGAAATATGCATAGAGTTTGTGTGTGTAATCTTCCTCTGGTTCTCAGGTGGCTTTGAAGTGCTTCAGCTATCAGACAACACAGAGTTCTCATGTCAGCGGATGCGCAATGACACGACACAGTCTTCTGCACTATAATGTAATATATGTTGACATGTGTACACGCTAATCATTGTGTGTCAAGAAAGATCTATGTTATAGTCATGTGCAAATAATTTGCATTAACACAACTGCAGATTTTATCCAGAAGCAATGCTGTTAGAGTTGAAGGATAATTAATGTTTTTTTCAATTAAAAATTGTCATTCAGCCACACAGTTTTCAATATACTGTTCTTCTGTAATACAGTTTTATAATGTGGTTAGCAATGCATTGTGGGGTGGTCTATTTGAAGCACACAGGCCATAAACAGTATGTTATTGTTAGTATTTTTTGGGAAGCAAGTGTTGGTTTTGGGAGGCAGACACAGTTTGGAGGACCTGTGCTGCCACATCAACAAGAAGTCCTGCTCCATCTGCTCCTGGACGGGTATCAAACGAATCATCTCAGTTTCTTCACCAGTTGGCCTATCTCACTCACATTACCAAAAATGTGTTTGATGATGCTTAGAAAGTGGCTCAGCTAGTGTGTGATTTTAAATCGTCACTAAGTAAGGCAAATATTTGAATGTAAAATCAAAAACTTTGTGCATGTAACCTTTTGTCATTTTGCTTTGCTGACTGCTGCACACTGTGCTGAACGAGCAGAGGCCAGGAGCCGTGTAAAGACTGACAGGGGTGGGTGTAAGTTTTATTTTACTTTTATGAAACTTGTTAAAGTGAGTTGGCACATTAATAAACTTGATTCTGTAAAGGACAGAACTCTTCATATACTATAAGGGAACACATTACTGTCTGCTCTTTGCAAGGTGCAAGAGTACTTCCATTTTGTTTAGTCCCCTGCCCTGCCTCTGTTCATGAGTGCAACATGCATACACACACACACACACACACACACTGCAAGAATACATTTTTACCTTTTTCTGCCAACCAAATAATATTTTATAGTCAATAGCTGAAATCCATTATTCTTTGTTAATAACTGAAAATGCCAAGAAAAAAACACTTTAAAAAATCTGACTTTGAACAGTGATGGATCAGTTTTAAATAGCCTAGGAGTTTTGTCCTTGACAACAAGCTCTTTTAGTGTAAAATAAATCACATTATTAATATTAATTTCTTTCACATATATCATTGCCAACAAAGGCTGATTAAGGTTCTGAATGTAAGCTGGTTAGTTATTCTTTTACCTGTCACAGTGGCAAAGCTTAAGTGGCAGAGAGCCAATGACATGTGTTATTGTTTCAGTGCAGTTTTTGTATACAACAATAAGTGCAAAACAGGCTTTTCAGACAACTATGAAATATCACTCTTTTTTTTTTTTTTAAAGACTAAGTTCTTTTGTTTTACCCAACCTAAAAAGAACAAAAACAAAAAACAGAAATCTACATTTAGCCAACACTGTGTTATGTGACACTGATTTATCTTAATCAGACTGGTAGCCTGCTGCACACAAAGCTTGCTCCAGGCATACTCCACAGCACATGTCCTTTGTTTTGAGGGGCAGCCACTGTCGCCTGAAAGAGACTGTTTTACCATCATCAGGCTTGTATTAGAATGACTAGGCCCTGTAATGAATTGTTTCAGTGAGTACCAAGAAAGCCAGCCACCACAGACCTTGGCTGCTTGTAGTTTCCTCATGCCAGGATAAAAGTCATGTGTGAGGAGGGAAGCCGATCCAACTCATTTTAATAATCCCATCCAAAACTTTTTATGAAACTCAGGGTGGCTGTAGACCAGAGTGTGGTAGAATCTAACCAAACTGGGCTACAACATTTCAAACAAGAGTCTTAGGCAGGCAAGTAAACACTGGCTATTTTCATATCAAACATTTACTGTTCCTGTCCACTGTTTGCTACCAGTAACAGCTGATTGTCAGTTAACCCAGGGCTGCAAGCACCTGTAACTGCCTGATCTATCTATCTATCTATCTATCTATCTATCTATCTATCTATCTATCTATCTATCTATCTATCTATCTATCTATCTATCTATCTATCTATCTATCTATCTATGTATGTATGTATGTATGTATACATACATACATACATCTATCTATGTTACATACATATCTGTTACATAGATAGATAGATAGATAGATAGATAGATAGATAGATAGATAGATACATACATACATACATACATACATACATACATACATACATGTATGTATGTATGTATCTATCTATCTATCTATCT
>OMNW01025093.1:0-17074 GCA_900303245.1 Selene dorsalis
TTATTTATTATTCATTCACTGAATGATAATTGTCTTATATTGTTTTTATTGTTGTGTGGAAAAGGACACTTTTCCATAATGTGTCCATAATGTCAATAAGGTTCCTCTCTCTCTCTCTCTCTCTCCTGCTATAACAGTTCTTTGCTGTAGAGAACACTGAGTGAGTCCACTTTTCTGTACTGATGCCATTTAACATGAACAGATAAATGCTTCATTTATCTGACATTAAATATTGTAAATATCAGTAATGTCGCAGCCTCCGTGGCTTTTTTCCAAGCGTCATGTCACTACATATTCAATATTAATTTGTTTATCCTCTCCAGCACATGCTGTTAAATTTAGAGAGCAATTCAGCTGCTTTCTGTTTCCTCTTTAAACAGCCTACGTCCCTGTCGCCTCTTGTCAGATGATTCAATATTTAAAGAGGTTTTTTTTTTTAAAGCTTAGCCTTAAGTTAAACAAAGTGATGTTTTTGGGAAGTGCACCTGTAACAGTCTTTCCTTCTTTTCTGCCCTAGTCTTCACTTGTTCTCACCTAGCCTGTATCCTCACATGAGAGGACAAAAATCATCATACTGTTGGACATGTTGTGTAAGACATTAAAGGCTTAATTGTCTGAGATGTGAGACTGACCTTTGGATCCAGTGATACAACATGTGCAAGAAGGGTTACAGACTCCTCTAGTGGGCATTATGGGTAATACATACCATTGAACACACCATTAACACATGTATTTCTACTAGGACTGAGTCCACAATACAGTCATGACCTGAGATCTAAAATGACTAATTAGTGTCCCTTTTCCTCAAAAGTAAGTAGCTATATGCCAACTTTATATTTTACGCAGCATTTGTTGAGAGTCTCACTTGTGCCCAGTTGGTCACTGGCTTCACATTACTGATTTGTTTAGACCGTCTAGGTGTTCAGCAAGACAGATCTGAGACACTTTCAATGTCCTCCTGGCAATGTTCAGTAGTAAGCTGGAAGTGCTGTATCCATCATTTGTGCACAGCCTCATGCTTTCAGTTGCTTCTTTACTTCACTGTCGTGTAGTTTTTTCAAAGATGCTATTGTCTACATACAGATGATCTCCATTGTTCATTATTTTCTCTCAGAAATCTGGTTCTGTTTAACACAACTGCCTGAAAAACACATGATCACATGATGATCACAATTTTAATTCATTTAATTAGTGTTTTATCCAGATGTATGGTATCTGTGCTCTTCACTTTACTTCACAGTATACTCATAAAAATTTTGACATAGACCTGTTAGAGATGTTCCATCAGCATGTGCTCCTCTGGTTGTAACTATAGTCAAAATCATTCTAAATGTACTTTTTACTCAAAATTGGACTGAACTGGAATTAACTGATAGGATGTGATGTAGTTATTGAGTCATTATTTTATACTCTTTTATAGACAACACCAAAGTAAAACTAAACTTGTGACCTCTAATACCAATGATGTCGGTGCGTCATTACTAATAAAGTGAATACCTATAGAAACATATATTTCTATATTATTTGTAGTGAAAACCATGCACTCAGGTGTTTCTCCCCTTTTCTCTCATTTGCTTCATTTAAGAAGAGGCCAGCAGCGCCCCCTGGAGCTATAAAGTACTCAGGAGTGTTGGCTACAACAACAGTACATGTTGATTTCACATGTCAGAGTCAACTCACTACTCACACACTCCGCCTGTGTACATAGTTGTATAATGTCTTTTGTGGCTCTGGAGAAGGAAATTACTTAGTGAAATAACTGCAGTAATCCTGACTTTTTTTTTTTAAGGCTCAACGAAAGACAACACTGAAATGTGATTGAGTTGCATTGTGGGAAGCGTAGCATCTGGTGTTTTTGGAGCTTGACTCAGCCTCAAGACAAAAATTAATTATATCTGTGCCTTTACTGCAACAGTTTGACCTTTCTATTTTCATCTCTTGCAAAGACTGGCCCCACTTCTTTGTTACCTTGACTACTTCACCACCGTTAACAGAACACTTAAACTAGTTTTTACCTTTAAACTTGGATGATTTAGAGGTTAAAACATCCTGGATATTGTGTTTCTGACCCTTTTATGAAGTGGTGAGCTCTCCGGGCCACTGAACAAAAAGCTGCCTTACACACATACAGTGTAATCTTATTGTGTTGTAATTATTATTGCATCTTTTGCAGTAAACACGGAAATACATCTTTCCTCAACATACAATGAGAAGAGGAAATCAGGGCCAGACACACCTTCAGTAATTCAGTGCACTTGCTTGGCCTGATGTGACCTGTGGTTCACAGTAATAACACTACAGTCAGTGTTGTAGATGAGTTACTAAAACTAACATCACGCGCAATACTCGCGTGTTTCACATGACAGATAAACAACAAATAGTTGCATCACAGTGGTAAACAAGAAGTAAACACATGGACAAGAAATAAACACTGCAAAATTTCCATATAGGTGATGCACACTATGAAAAAATGATGAGCAATTTTTCCAATTCGAATCACTTTATTAATAACGTTTTATTGCATTCTCAATCAAGTTTATGGCGGATCTAGTTGCTTTTGTGAAACATATTGATACTGGTTGACCTAAGATACACATCATTCTTCAACTACTGAAACCCAAGTGAGACACATATTCACATTGTTTTTTTTTTTCTTGTCTTTACATTTTCCTCAGTCTTCTTTTTGGTGCTCTGTCCTTTTTCCAACAAAAGGTCATTTATTTAAAACAGTGGTACATACACCCAGCAACCCAAAGTGGTCTACAACAATCTGGACTAGACTCTGTTAAATAAAGCCTATTACAAATTACAGGAGTTTTTTGTGTCGTTTGAAGAAAATTTTGAAAAAGAGATTACGTTTGTCTAAAAAGCATATAAATTAACTTAAAAGCCTCCTGTTGAAGAAGAAGTTGTACTATTGCATTTATAAATGCTTCTATAGAAATTACTTGGAATGTATGAGAAAGTATTGTACAAAACTGGATCTTCAGTGACTGAAAAAGGGAGAACACTCTTCCTAAAAACATTTACACTGTGCTGTGCTGTACAGTAACACACTGTAGAGACTGACTGGAACACACCAAAACCTTGGAAACTGTAAAACTAGACACTGATTCCTAATGTTGTAATGGGGTTTTGGTCCGAGCTGAGTGAGTGAACCCTTCACAACAATAATGGAATAACTGGCTAATGAAGCTGGGAGCTAAACCCTCACTTTCCCCAGATTCCCTCATGTTAGCAAACCGAGTCCTGTTGACTTGGAGGGTCCTCCTCCGTTCTACGTTCTCCACATGCAACTCATTCTTCTTCGTCATGATGCTTTTACAGACGCTGTCCTTACTCCAAGCATCATTTCTTCGACAGGAATTTCATCTTGTTTCCTGGAAAAAGCAAAATATGTCAATTGAATTCATCATCATTATTGTAACACATTAAACTAAAAAGCAGTTTTTAATGTCTCTCAGTTGATTAACTGATTGATTGATTGACTGATTGATTGATGTACAGTAAATCTCACCTAAGCCCTTAAGGAACTTGTTGACTCCTCGCTGCTCGCTACCAGGCAGTGAGTCCAGATACTCTTGCGCTCTCACCTCAAACAGACCTGGAAACAAACAAGTCAAATATTTCCAGTCAGATGTTTTAAAGAGACTCCTGAACATCACCTCCACATATAGACTAACATGGAGAAGAGTTGTATGGACCTATACCCTCAACTTGAAAATTCAACCTGGACATATGTTAATTAATGCCACATTCACTATAGGTCAAATGGGAAAACTTTCTCTGTTCTCTAAAAAATAACCATCATGTATGAGTCATCATGTAGTAATTTAACTGAATTTCATATTTTTTCACATGCACATACAGTCAGTACATAAATTTAACCAGTATATCCACTAATGGTTCTACTGTAAGACTGCGGTACCTCTGAGACCCTGTCTGCGCAGATCCCTCTCTTGGATGAAGCCGGTGAACATCTGGGTCTCCATAAACACCTCCAGAAACCTCCTCAGGCTCTTGGAAGTGACCGCTTTGCGAAAGGCCTCACGCTGAAATGACGAGGAGGGAGCAGAGGAAGGGCTGGGCAAGGTGGGGGAGGAGACGGGCTCATCCTCACGCTCTGCTCCACCCATGAAGAGGGAGTAGTGACCCACCATCTCCACAAAGAAACGCACAAAGGCCTCTGACACAACTGTGCTGAGGCAGCTGGAATCTGGGAGGAGGTCAAGGATGAAGAACCAGGGATACAGAAAAAAACATTTAACCTCATGATTTTTGACAGCCTTCTGTATCGTACAGAGATTATTGCATACAGTGGCTGTACGAGGTTGATCCACAGCAATACTTCATCATTATCTTACAGAAGCTTTCCTAATCAAATCTTACTACTATTATGAAAAATAAATTCCTTAAGTGCTGAAACTAATAAAACATTTCCAGCTGCTGTAATAAACTGCATCTGGAAATGAAAAATTTGTTTCCTGCAGTTCAAGATGTTTTTTCCATAAAAAGCTGCTCTCATGTTAACAATAAAATAATGACCCTTTAAAACTAGATATTATCTATTGAATATGCCATCCTAAGAAGTCATATATCTTTATTATGGCTTAAACTGTAGTGTAGCGTAGCGAGCACTGTGGACTGAAACTTTCGGATCTGTTATCACTATAGCCACAACAAGCAGCCACATGTTGTTGCCACTACATAACTTTTGGAGCGTGACTTTTTGAACAACTATAAATCACAGATCGATCAATCAGCCACAACATTAAAACAGGTGAAAAACAGGTTTTATGGCTGTGGCTGATTGGTGACAATCTGAGGCTGTGTGTGTCTGGTGTTTATCTGAATCATTAGTAATTTGAATTGAAATGTAATCCATATTAAAAAAAATACTAAGATAAGCCATAACATAGAAACCAGTCACCTATTTCATGGTGATTTCTATTTTGTTTTACATCACTCTTTAATTCCCCTTCAATACATGCACACTACAGTAGAGATCATCCAGTGATCCAGTAGGATAGCAAAAGTCCTGGAGAATAATAAAACAGCTTTAGAGAGCCAAGATTTTTCTGGAGCACAACATTATGAAGTTGCTCCATGAAGTCATAGTCATAGATGTCTCAAATGTATATTTATTGGATGAAGCTGGCAGCTACATAAGGGATCTATTCATGATGGAAAGTTGGAACAATTTCACAAACTTCAAGTTAAGTTTGGCAATACTCTGACACCTAAGATCAAGGTATATGAAACAACAGTAAATTATGTGTAATACAGTTGGTCAGTGAAGGTGTCTGTTCTGAACAAATGGTTTCCATTCCATACTCTTGCTGGTTTTACAACACTGCCCTTGTTATATTTGGTGGTCCAATAAAAACATAAATATATAGTACTGTATACATGCAGCCAGATAAAAGCAGTAACAGAAGTGCTGAGTCACCATTTGGCAGATCTCCTTTCTCACAGGCCAGCTCCCTCCTCTTGTCCAGCACATGCTCGAGAGCCGCCTGCAGCTTGTGAGGAAGAATGGAGTCCTCATCATCCAGCTGTGGAGGCAAAAACAGATGTAAACACAGTCAACACACTGTAGTGAATTTACATATTGTATTCACATAACATCTGGTCCAGCCACTACGGATATAATGGAGTTACAGTGTGAGCCAACGTGCGTGATGATTGGCTGACTGTGGCTGTTTGTGTGTGTTTCTGTGCTTTCTACCTGTCGTAGGAAGCGGCTGTTGCCGAGGTCGACCACCAGGACCTGAGGGAAGAGCAAAGGGAGCGTGATGTCATTTCCTGGAGCTATTGTTCAGCAGAGGAAATGCTGAGAGTCAAGGGCGCCACACTCAGCAGTATATCACAAACAGCAATAAAAATGTTCTTACCTCTTCGATGGGCAGCTCTTTGAGTCGAGGCAGAGAGCTGGAGAGGAGGCCCACTATGAAGGGTGTCGGGGTGCAGACAATATCCAACATGGAGGGTGGGAGCACAGGGATGTATGTATGCTGCCAGGTGAAGGGGTAGAGGAGAGCCACGACTGCATGGCAGCACTGAGACAATGTGCTGCAGGGAGAGAGAGGAGGTTGATGCTCGTATAACAAGACAACTCAATGGTTAATTATTTTTGATAAAACAGCAACATGGAAGAAAAGCAAAGAAGAAATAACAGCAGCATTTGTATATGTATGTATGTCTATAGTTGTTTTTTTTGTTTTTTTTACAGCAGACATGTTGACCTGAGTAATAAGTACCAATATGTACTGATGAAATGAACTGCAATAAATGCTAGGACAAAGTGTTAATGCTTTAGGTCCACCAGTGCTTTTTCTGCTATGATTCAAAATGTTTTCAATTAAAAACATTGATGGATCTGATTAATTTGAGAAAACAAAGAAACAATTTTGATGTTAGCAAGGCTGCCAAGATCTAGGTAGGAATGCTTTATTCACAACAACAAAGACTTTAGACAATGAGATTGAAAAAATTCAGCCAAATCCTGAATAACAATATGTAACAGCAATGACATTAAGCGTGTTGTGTTCAAGTTACATTTTTCCCATGCATTGATCATAACAATGATGTTAATTCAACAGAATCCATCAAAGCTAGTTGGATATAATAAATCACAATATTAAAAATGCTAAATCATATATACATAATGACATTTTGAACATATAGCACAATATAACTTCTAACAAATAAAACAAACTGCCTAACATCTATCTGTTGGAAGTATTGTATTTTATTGAGTCTGATCTCCACCACAAGATGGTGCTAAAATACTACTTAAAAAACATCCTCTGCTGCCGCCCTGCTCTTCATCTGGAACATTATGTTGAAAGTTTATTTCTGTTGCTCCAACAAACTCAGTGTTACCCTGATAGGAACGTTCAAAAGCTTCTCTCAGGGCCGTGTGATGTAACACTTATAAAAACTTCTACAGTGTCCACCCCACACAGTTAAGATAATCTGTCCCACGTGTGCATCTGCTCACAGTTAATTCATTACAGAACTGATTGACAGGGCCAAGTTTCCACTCCACAGTGCAGAACCTGCAATGACTTGTGATCTGCTTATGAGCTCTGGTGAGAAATGAATGTTTCTTCAAAGTCGGGCACAAAACTTGAAGCAGTAAATATTGTGTTTATCCTGCCTGAAGCCTCTGGGTGTTTTTGAACTACATCAGGTTACAATGACTGTTTCCGCTGAGCCCACCAATCCAACCAGGTGTACAACACCAGTTAAAAAAAACCTCTTGACCCTGACCGCAGTGATAACAGCTTTAGAGTTAAAGGCTTTGAGCGAACTGTGTGGGTGTGATGACGTCACTGTGCACACGTGTTCGCTCTAAAAGCCTCACTCCTTCTATCTGGCATCCATGACAGTTTTCCAAAGACAAAGTGATTGTTCCCCAGGCGACTGTATAACACAACAGCATTCCTTCCTCTTACTTGGTCAGGATCTTCTTTTCCTTAGACCCCTTGTCAAGTTGAAGTCTGCCTGTCATGTCCTTCAAACTCTTTCCTCTAGATCTTTTCAGCATCATAAACCGTTTTTCACCAATTGGATGGTGATGGATTAATTAAACCAATGAATTAAAATACTGTGATCTCTCTATCGGCTTGTCGAAAGGATTTAACATCAGATCTTCGGTTTTAAAAGTGACCGCCACTGTAACGCGACTGAAACCAACCTGAGCTTGTCAGCAGTGAAGATGACCCTGCGCTCCAGCAGCAGAGAGGCAAACACTCGCAGAAGGAGACGCAGACTCAAGGAGGAGAAGAGACATTCAAAGTCCACATGTTCCAGACGGGAATCTGACGGCCGACACAACTCTATCACCTGCAGGGAAGAGGGAGAGGAGATGATAATGTACCTACCACACACATGCACAGAAGGATGCTCATCAGATTGTTTATGTAACTTTGAGTTAGATTTACTATTTATTATTTCTGTGGAGTTTGTCTCTAAGCTGTTTTCCACAGTGACACCAGCATCACTTTACCTCTGTCCCAGAGCCAGGTAGGAAGTTTTTGACAGTGATGGTTCTTCCTGGAGCAGGGAAGGGAGCTTCCATGATGCCTCTCATAAAGGGCTGGACCAGAGCAGGGGAGATAGCTCTCCTCTTCTCCACCTCATCCAGGATCTGGGGAAAAGCAAAGAAGGAAGCTCTGTGACTGGAATATTGGCAATCACAAAATAGATGAGAATAAGAAATGTTATGTAATCCTTTGTAAAAGCTTTTCCTAGAGTTCAGCATAGTATCAGATATTATGAGAATTTGTCTTTTTTCCCTTGGTGGCTAATCCTGTCATATATCTGAGTGTATTAGATCATTGTGGCTTATGTTTTATGACTTTCATTGGATTTTATAGTATTGTTGCGATGGGTGGGAGTGCAGTTGTGTGAGTTTTTCCTCTATTGTTGCTGTCATGCTTGTGTCGGGTTGTACTGATCAGTGGGCCACAGTAAACAGCAAAACCTGTCATCCAGCAGTGTATTGGGACATAGGTGTTGCCTGGGAACCTGAGATCTCTGCCTTCCAGTATTCCTTCTCTGTATGCTTCCAACAGCATTGTAGCATGAAGTGCCTTAACCTGTCAGGTGCTTTAGTTGCTTGGCTGGACAATAAATCTAATTATTATATTCATATTCATATTCAGGTGCCATCATACACACAGGTAAGGGCACCAATACCTGTGAGAGGGCCACAACACGATAGGGTCACTACAGCCAACAACCTGAATCCATCGTGTTTCACCCCCTACACATGGGCTGTACACATCTGTATAGTATTAAACTTGATTTGCTCAACACATTCAAAATATAATTGATTGCAAAGTCAGCTATCTCCTGCTCTATAACAGCAGATATGATGCTTTTACACTCATGTTCCCATGTCTGTATCCCCACAGACCCAACATTAGTAATGGCATGTACACTACATAAACATTTTGGTGTACACAACAACTAACATAAATCTGAGGCTCATTACAGCGTAACCTCTTCCACTGCTGTTACCACGTCAGCTGCAGTTCACATCTGTAGTGCAGCCAGCAGATGGGTGGAGCTCTGCGGGCACCGAGGGTGGTAGTCCTGGAACCTTTTTAATGGGGTGGAGTTGAATCTGAGTGTAAGTCAGTGCATGTACCTTGGAGAAGAGGTCGAAGCAGCCCAGACGGCTGACAATGCAGTAGACCTCAGGGAGCCTTCGGCCTTTACCACTGGGCTGTGAAAGAGACAGACAGACGGCTTCAAAACACTGGAGTGACACAAGAGTGCTCATCCAGATACAACCACAGTCTCCTCCAACGTGAGGAGACTGTGTCACAGAGATTTTAAAGGTACAGTCACAAACAAACCTCAATCATTTCATCATTAAATAAGTTGATTGGTAAGCTAATTTATAATCATATTAATATGAGATGAGGGGAAGCTAGAGGCATTTTTTAAGCATACCAGTAATCGCCGACAGTAGCCGAACCGCCTGCTTCCATCCTCACCAGTCAGGACGAATGAGAATGTCTCACTGAAGATATAAAATGAGAGAGAAAAAAGAATAATTTAGACATGCTGGAAACTATTTAGAGCTGTAAAATCATACAGAGAAGACTGAGACAGAGAATCCCATTCTGGACTGGAAGCCTGCAAACAAAAGCCTGGCTTTGCACTTGACAGGAAGGCCCCTCAGGAGACTTTTAGTCTGCAAATACCAACATAAAGCTTCCTCGGCTCTACCTGACAGGTATTCATTGACCAGTGACAACCTTCTTGATAGGCGAGAATGTTGGCCAACTAAGTGACTCAGTCTGCAGGTGTGTATTTAGTGGCCTCTCAACCATCGAACTTTTGCCTCCAGGTAATTATTAGCCATCACTGTCAAGACGCACATTCCCTCTTCTCGGAACAATGCAGATGCTCAGAGGCCAGCAGGTATTGGGTCAAAGGGCCAATTATAAACAGCTTAGGAAAAAAAAGCCTTTGTAATAGCAAACCAGGTGGAAGGTGCTAAATCCAACCTCTTCCCTCTAATCATTTGTCACTGTCGGTTCTTCATCATTACATGTTGGAGAGATGTCTTCACAAGCCACAAGGTCATTTCTATTCTTGGCTTTCATCATCTCCACTAACAAGTGCTTATTAGTGTGGAGAACAGCTGAAGTATTACTACTCTGAGCAGAAATGCCTGTTAATTTCACTTTATGTTTTTAAGTGCAGCCTACAGACTCTGACTCACCTGGGGAAGTTGTCGACAGGTGCCCAGTCTTTGGCGTCAGGGAAACAGAACTGAGGGATGACCTTCAGCTGGTCCTCAGTCTCCCGCATGAACTTGAAGCTCCTCTCGAGCTGGATCATAAAAACAAGATCCCATGAAAATGAATACATTCAACAATGCCTGAAAGACTGTGCCATTTAAATTTTAAGATGGCGTAGTTTACACACAGCTTTGCTATTGAGATTAATGGGGTAAAACAGGTCTCCAGAGTAGACAAGAGTCACATTTCTACTGTATTACTGTTTAAACCTAATCATCATCATTGATCAGCTGAAACTGCAGTGTTTCTACTTTTAGTATATTCAGCATGTATTGTATGCAGTTGTTATTCCTCAAAATGTTTTTTCTATTTATTTTTAGTCCTATTCTTGTAAGAAAGCAGACAACAAATGCATGTTAAAAATACAAATATTCAGGGACTCATTTAGCTTCAGTTACACTGCTTTCCTCTTTTACCTTGAGAGGGAACTGCTGTGTGACCTCTGGCAGGTAAGGAACTCCAGCCTTGGTCTTGTGAAGTGCAACAACTATGAAATACTCAAAGAGCTTTCTCTCCTGCAGCTCCATCAGATCTCTCTCCAAAGTTCGGTACCGCCCCGTCTGCCTCAGCATAGACTGAACTGACACCAGCCGCTGGCTGTGAGCTGAGGGAGGGAGACACATGTTTCATAGAGATACCTTCATCTGTGCATGTGTACACGTAGGATCAATGTGTGGCCACAGTGTTAGGCAATGTGTCTTTCCATCTGCGTATGTTTTAATATAAGTTATACAGTGGAACAGAGAAAAGAAAGAAAACTGATCAAAATAAAAAAAAAACACACTGAAAAGTTATGAAATATATATATATAGAAATATATATAGTAGCATGTATCTATTTTCTCCTCTCACCTTTTAGTTTTTCCTCTGTGTCACTTTCCGACTCACTGTTTTCATCTGTCACTGCATTAAAGAGGGTGAAGAAGAAAATCAACGTGAGGAGACTGCAAATAACAATCACAGGAAACTCAGAGCTCATGGAATTTGCTCTCATTGCTTTCATTCCTGCCACATACAACACCACCCAGTCCTCTGATACACGGGTCAGTCTCAACTGACCCAAAAATGTAGCCTTGCCCATAAAAATAAGTGAATACATATGATGAGGCGTTCACTGCTTTTCTGGAGACAGACCTGTGAAATCTTTCTGGTCAGGCAGGGAGCTGTTTGGAAAGGTAACATGATGAAAAGTGCACTGAGGACAGCACTGAAAGTATTAATTACAAACTATAATATGTAAGATGGACAAATGTGACAGTTATCTGTCTGGACTTGAATAAACTAACACAGAGTAACAATTACAGAATTCCAGCACATGAGAGAAATGTGGAAATGTTATAAAAACATGGCAAACAGCATTAAGAAAGCCTTTAAAAGAATTCCTGGATCCACCCCAGGATCTGCACCTGGATCTGTTTTTGCATCAGAAAGAATCATTCGCTCTCTTGGCCCATAATCTAACTTTTCACGAAACTGCACTAAAATCAGTTAACTGTTCAAGTGTTTGAGATATCCTGCACACAAAGAAACACAAACACACAAGCTGCTGGACATGGTTTTTTACAAGTTCAAATGGTATGTGTTTTTTTTGCCATTAAATTCAGAGTTGATGGGAAGAGGGTGGAGGACAAAAACAGGAAATGGTCTTTTTTGTGGTGCGCTGTCATATTTGAAAGCTCACCTCTCCCTGAGCTGGACTCAGTCGACTGAGACACCCTCTTCATGCGTTTCTTCCCTCTACGCGCCTCAAAGATGCCATTGATTTTCAGCACCATCTGGAGGAGGTAAAGGGAAATAAATGTCCATCTTTAACTCCTTAAGCAAGTCAACAAACATCTGCCAGGCCACTACCATCATTTCAGTACAGCTTCTGGGAGGCCTTCCTCTAGACACACTTCTCACAGGAAATATCTGTCAGAAAGTTCTTCTCTGCCTTACTCATCCCCAGACGGCAGCATGAGGGGACCAGCTCTGAAGCTCTCTGAGCAGTACACTGCAGTACCATAAATAACAGATGCAGAAGAAGGGGCTTGGTGAGATACCTCTCAGACTCCCATACCTTCGGGATTTTCCTTCGTCTGCGATTGTACGGGTCTCCTGAGAGGCAGGGGGTGTCATCGGGGCTGCTGGGTGTGGAGGGTGGGCTGATACGAGAGGGCGAGGAGACGCCAGTGTCCCTGCTGGTCTTGCGTAGTTCGAGGAGCTTAAAACTCCGCCGTTCTGAGTTTTGTCTGAAGAAGCCGGACTTGGAGGAGAGCTGGTGGGGGAAGATGAAGCAGACAGAGCACATTAGAGGGTAGTTTTATTGTAGAACAAGCGCCATTAAATGTCTTCTGCTTTTAAAGTGATGTAGTGGGAATCACGTACCTTAGTTGGTGTGTCAGGAGCTGGAGACGAGGAGGCAGGTGAAACACATTTGCTTCCCAAACAACTTCTCTCCAGCTCTATATCTTCATATGGGTTCTCCTTGGATGGAGGATCTTCAGAAGGAAAAAGAACAATAAATCAGTGTCACTTGGATTACGCAACAGCCTCATACAAGCTTTAAAAAAGAGCAGATAAAGTATTCTTTCCATATCAGTCATGTTTGTTTTGCCAGACGATTCCTACTCCAGATGTGTGGAGAGCTACCAGAGGCAGCCTGCTTACCCAGCTCATATTTTACTGTGATAAGATGCTTGCGCAGCTAAAGCTAAATGTAACTCTATAGTCACTCGCCCTCCCCTGCAGATAAGAAGCAAAGTGGTTTCATTTTCCAAAACCTGTGCCTCTTTTCCCTCTTTGTCTCTGTCTGTCTGCATCTCTCCTCTGCTACATCAATCCTTCCACCAGATGTGACCTGCAGGAGTAGGAGGATAAAAAGGGACTTTCAGTTCCCCGCTCCTTCTCCCTCTGAGGCAAACAAGGGATCAGTGCACTGTTTTTCACATTGTTGGCTGATGAGAACCTCACACTAAGCTCAACATGTGTGTTTGCATGTGCAGTCATCAAGATGTGCATCTGAATACATGTCCTCTAGCTTTCCTCTGGATCAGTAAACACTATCAGGCATGTAACTAGTGCGTTGTTAAAACCTGGTTTGTGTGTGTGGTTGATGCCTGTCTACATTACCTATATCTCTGCTCCCCTGAGCTGCAGCTACAGCTACACTACACTAGATCTGAGTTACTTTACCTGTGAGGCACTGCTGACTGTCTGGTGAACAGTGTAAGTGTTTTCAAAAACAACACTACTGTATGACAAGGAGGAAACCATGAAAGGATCCAAAATAAGCTGTGGCATCATTCTAACATGATTAAATCTGATTTAATTGTTGCCAGCCAGCAGCGTTCATACAGCAGCTTCAGCAATGAAAACGAAAGACACACTGAAGCTATTGCCAGTAATATGGGATGGCTCTGAGCCATCCACATGCCCCCTGCTGCATTGACAATTTAAGTAGCCAGCTTCAGCTACATTACGACCTCACACAACGCCACTATTGTACGTTATGAAATTAAACAGGCTCTAGGTGGGGTTGGCATAACCCACGAGACAATAAGGTAGGAGGGTAGGTCAGGTTTCTACACATCATTTTTAATAAAAGTGGAGCACCATTGCTCTAAATTAAAACCGGATCAGAAGAAACAGGGCAGAGTAAAGACAGCTTGGCCTCCTCATCACCTCTGTTACTGAACTCCATGACACACACACACACCAGTATGAGAAATGAAACTTCAGGGGTCATGCACTGTAGTAAAGGCATGAAAAATAGGACAACACACACTTGCCCTGCAGTATATTTTTCCAGTCTTATATTAAGAACAAATACTAGTCATGCAAAGTTGACAACATAACTCTATGAAATAGTCAGAAACCTGATTTCTCATATGTGCTGAATTATTCTGCCCCATTAAGGAAAAATAACGTGTATGTTTACCTATTATGTCCTCGTAGACATTCTCTTCTGATAAAGTGCGTGTTAGGCCCAGTCTGGACTGAGCGTACCAGTCCACCCTGCAGCTCTCTGTAGATGACTGGAGCAGATCCTCAAATTCATACGACTTCCTGATGGACAGAGGAGCATAAAATTTTTTAGGGGAGTTGCACGCCAAATACAAAAGAATAGGAAGGAAGGATTTCTGACTGATATCCCAGAGTGAACGTGTGTTCATGTTGATGATTTTAAAAACCATACTGTTGTGTGCCAAGCTGGGATGTTACCATTTTCTAGCTGCCACATCTGAGTGAGTACATCTGTGTCTCATCACTGCTGAAGATTAAAGCCCAGTAGAATTAAGTGTACAGAAGGATCTATGATTGCATGCATCCCCATATACCCACACATTGCATGCACACGAATACAATTAAAGTAAGATGCTGCTTTATTAGAGGCAGCTTGCTACAGCTAATGTAATACAATGCAACAACCCTTTTCGATAAACCCTGTGTTAGTGGAGCTTATGGTTTCTTCTCTGTGGTGTTGCTCTGTTTGATCGAATTACTGTGTTGTCCTCTCTCTGATTTGACACAGCATAATATAGCAAAGGGAGCAATACATATCATCTAGCCTATAATATTACTTTTAAGAAGGTCTGCCATTTGTCTCATTTTGTCAATTTTTTTTTTTTTTACAAGCACTATGGCCATTGTTGCATTTACAAACCAAGATGTTATGCACATCATCTGAGCAGTACTACAACTTTAGTCGTTCTTAGCTGGTTAGCATGCAAACTTCAGTACAAGGAAAGACATGATAGAGAGACAAGAGTTAAGATGCTAACTGACATATAAAACAAGGTTAACCAAAATAAATGACCAGCAAGACAGGGCTGGAACTGAATGAGCAATGCAATTGTTAATGTAAGATTTATTGCAGAGGTGCTGAGTGGCACCGAATGTAACTCAGCCTACCTAATAATTAAGCAACTCTGTGTATATGCTCACACACAGGCTCCTTCAAAGAAATGCCCACTGCAATGGACACTCACAGACAGACAGCCTGACCAAACAAAGGGCTTGACACAGCACACTTGAGCAGAGTGAGGCCTCCACATATGGTATGGAATGTAACAGATCCAAGCCAAGCTCCAAACAAGAATTCAGACCACTGGAAAAAGCGAACAATAGATGTAGTCCAATACGGCAGAGTTCACATTTTTTTGGTTTCCATACAGAGTCCTGTTTGTTTGATTGAAACCATCTGAATTTGTGCGCTACTTTAAGGAGTTTTTGCAAATTCCAACATGTTAATTGCTCATGACAGGATAATGATGTCAGATTCTGATTCACACTTTACATGTTAATAGTGTAATCATTTTTACATTTAGACCATTCAAACTTCTGCTAAATGAAAATGCACACTCTGCATGTTGTTCTCCCTTTCCAGTAAAGTTATAAAAGAAGGAACGAGTTGAGTGTGAGTGTTGATGTGTGCATTCCTCAGATCCAACCAATGAGCTCATTCTGCGAGATATTTAGAAACAGGGTGATGTCATTGGTGGTTTTGATTTACAGCAGATGTGGGAGACGTTGTTCACCTCAGTATTGGGTTGGTGATGGAGGGGGAAACGTTTAGAGGATACACAGGGCCATCCCTCGTTGACTATGACTTCATGAGAAGATTGTGCAAACAGTTTACTTCTGTAAATTTAACATTGGAGTTGAGTGGTGTCAGCAAAGGTGTTTAGGACAAGGCTGGGTTTCTATTGCAGAATGGATGTTCTAAATTAATCATGGCTGCCTATACTTCTCAGTGTCCTACCTGTTACTGCTGTCCCGGGGTTTGTCAGCCCAGGGTCTCCTACAAACTCCAGGAGGTGGACATGTTGGTAAAGGTGGAGGAGGAATGGAGGGCAAAGGGGGCAAGTTCCTCTTTCCCTTCCCCAAGCCAGCTCCTGAAGTTGGGGTAGCAGGCGGTGTGTGGTGCTGGAAGGTTCTCTGAGGTTTAGGTAGAGGGTTTATAGATGGAGCACCTGGCTCACTGTATACGTTCTCTGGATCCCCCTCTCTCCTTCTCCGTGATCCACCAGGCCGAGTGACATCGAAAGTCCCAAAAATGGGCTCACCCGCCCTCTTTTCTGTTTCTTCCACCTCCTCCTTTGAAGGAGGACAGAAGTAATTCCCTGGAAATGCCAGTGAAGGTCTGTCAGGCACCTCCTTTGTTGCCTTCTCCAGTTTCTTAACGTGAGTTAAAACAGTTTTCTTGTCGAGGGGTTGTTCTGTTGGCTTAGAGGCCCGAAACCCCTTCTCTAGTATCACTTCTCTGTCTTTGTTTGTTGGGCCTTCTGGAGATTTAGGCCTGGAATCACCCAACTTCCCAACATTCTCCTTCCCTGAGTCTTGTCTGTCCCAGCTGACAAACCGCTTGCAGTCTGTCTTTTGGACCTCTGAAACTTTAGGTTCCTTTTTCCTCACTGTCTCTGCTTCTTTTTGTGTCATACTCAGTGGGCATGTCCCTGTAGAGGTTAGCGGGGCAGGTTCCTTTTTGCCCTCCCATTGTGAGATCTTATCACGGATGCTGGCGCTCTTGACTCCTGCTGGGCTCTTGTTGTGGTTCAGTTTGCCACACAGTCCGTTCTCCATGCTGGTGGTCCGTGGGTCGGTGGTGGTGGTGGCCCTCCTGTGAGCCAACATGTTGTCAGGAGGACCTGGGCTGTCGCTCAGGTTCAGCAGGGGTGAGAAAGGACGCTTAGAAGACAAAGCGGTGTCCCTCCCGTCTCTGTTCCCTGGTGACCCACACACCTCTTGGGGCTGGGGTACCACAGATGA
>OMNW01025093.1:18703-36772 GCA_900303245.1 Selene dorsalis
GAAAAAGTGGAGCAGATAGGAGGAAATCGATACCCCCTCCCACCCCCACTGAGGCCATGATGGAGAGAGACAGAGGGTGATTAAGGAGCTGATACTATGGAAAGGCTGTCTATCATCTGTGGCCATGGATGGGTGGAGGATGGAGATGAGGGTCATGGAGGGCGGAAGGAGGGAAGAAGGTACAAGGGCACCAAAGTGTCTCTGACCAGCTGAGCTAACACAGGAGCAGCGGATGAGGGGAAGCGTTTGAAAAGGGAAAGACTTCTTTTAATGATATTCTTTTGACAATTACTCAAGAGAAATGTTTTGAACCTCTGTACGACGGTAACAACGTGACAGGCCCTGGAAACAACAGACAGTTAAATCTTCCTCGAGACAATCCCTCATCGGCACAAACCAAAATCCCTTCATTATAATCTAAATGGCACTAATGAATATTCCAAGGGTGACAGAAGGGACCACAGAGAGTGGTCACAGAAGCATTAGACAGTGGCAGCAGGGGGGCAGTAACAGTATCCAGATGCCAGATGGCCAACACTGCCCTGCTCTGCTCTCTAGCCCTGCTATTGTTATACTGCTGACCCTGATGGAAACGGGTGTCTACAATTTGCTTAAGAGCAACACAGAGCTTGATGATTATGGCAAAAGTGCAGCTCAGGCCTAACCAACACAAAAAGTTAAAGGAACAGTGAGCTGCTGCTGACTCACTGCTTTTACCGTGTCTACTAGTTTCAGAGGTATTTTCACTTTCATGTGTTTCCAGATGTGGTTTTGGTCAGCTTGTTAGATCCAGCATGACACTACCCATCAGCCCTATTGACTGTTATTACGAAGAAGACAGAAACCAGAACCACAAAATCATCAATCATCCAAACATTTGGAAGCAAGATGTTGCATTGTAAATGCCCAATTTATCAGCAAAGGTTGGTTCCAACTGTTCTCAACCAGCACATGCAACCGAGTGTTGAACATTTTAATTGGATGTTTCTTACTACAATAATCTTTAGGGACGCGTTGACATTTTTCCCAAAGTTATTATAGACATACTGACTTGAATAAGCCAATTACTAGCTATTTATACTCAGAACTCCTACAAAGTGTTTAATCTGTTTAAATAGGGAGTCAAATATCTATTAGGACTGTTACTTTATTACTGGCATTTGTAACTATAGTTTACATAGTGCACAACTGTTAACAGCACAACCACGGAAAACAGTTTTACAGTTTGTTTCAAAGGGCTTTACACAGCATTGTAACAACATCCTCTGCTCTGAGACCCTCACATCAACTGAGGAAAAACTCCCAAGAAAACCCTTTAACAGGGAAAAAAAAGAAGAGAAGATGAAGAAGAAGAGAAACCTCAGGGTGAGCAACCTCACCCAGGACGGGCAGACGTGCAATAGATGTTGTATACAGACAAGAAAACAGTTGACAACACAGAATATGGAAAACCATGGAAATGGAATCAGTTAACAAGAGCTGATAAAGGCAGCTCCTGGTGGACATGAGAGGCAGGGAGCAGGCCAGCTTAATGGGACTACTGGATGGCAGACCAAGGAGGAACTGCTCCAGTAAACAGCAACAAAGCTTTACCAAAATAGCAACACAGTTACAGCATTTAAAAATGATTTTTGAACACCAGTTTTACAAGCGGTATAAGTGGCCTGAAGGAGGTGCCTGGATCATGGTCTTATCTGCATAATGAAGGACCACAGTTCAGTTAGTCATTGCAGATAAAAAGTGCTCCACATTAAATGACTTCTACAAGTACCTCACTGAAGAGGACAGCACACTGACATGTTGGACCTGAATCATGACACGCTGAAGACATTATATTAATAACTGGCTTCTGAGTCACCTACCCGTTGACCGATTGGTAGATACAGTTGTCAGTGTTTGTACAGAGCAGCAGGGCCCTCCCACCGGTCATGGTGCTAGCAGCTGGCATCCTGCATGGACATACAAAGAAAGAGACTCATTCAGTTATAGGAACATGTGTGTATAATGATGTGAAGGCAAACCAAACTTGGATTGTGAAGTTGTAAAAAAAAGGCATTTATGAGACTAGATGGTTTAATGCATTCCAGCTTGGATGTTTTTACTATACAGACATATAGACTGACAAACGAGGGAGGGTCAACAGAAGAGCTGCTGCCCCAGGACTCCCTTAGGAAAACTTCAAACTCTTAGTGTGTGAATGTAAACTGCCAAATAGCAGAAACCTCTTTGTGGTTTGCAAAACTAGTATCTGACCTGAGCAGCAGAGCATCAGACCTCACGGGCTGCATGGCACCTCACCAAAACACCAGTTCCCTTTTGGACTAGTAATTGGAGGATTCAGTTGAAAACAAGGCTTAAACAACGTTTAGCCAACAGGCATAAACACACACTGAGTTCCAGTATGTGGCATTATGGAAAATACTGAAGACTCCACATTGTAATATAATTAGGCTCCATTAGGAAAACATCAGTGGCAGCTGGAAGCCAGAGGAGGGCAGTCAGTTCAACTCTTTTAGGTTATCACTCACCATCTCATCTTTTTACACTTGTTCTAACAGATTTCTGGAGAAATTTCAAGACAAGCACTGCTCACACATTTTGTTTTTGCACTTGGGAATCTCTCTGCAAACTCTCTTTTCATTCCAGAAAATAACTTCCTTAACGTGTTGTGTTCTTTCCAGCGCTACACGTTTCCCCCCTCCGTTCTTTATTTCAGACAAGCTGTGCCAAGGAGAGTGTGAGAGGACATGCTCGGCCAGTTTTAAATTATCACATGGTCTGTTTGTCAGAGTTATAATGAAACCAGATCCACTCAGAGCGTAGCAAGACCATCCGTATATGTAACATCAAATTAGAGCCGGTGGTGTGCTCTGCTCAAGCCTCGGTTTATAAACACTGGTGTGGGGGCTGGCACGGAGCGCAGGGGCCTGGCATAGATGTGGTTAACATAAGAGAGGAGGACAGGTCAGGGCTAACGCCTGCTGGCACATATTCACACATTTGTTCTTAAGTAAATGAACAGAGACACTGATATACGCTTTGCCACCCGGCTGCACACACACATGCAAAACCTCATATGAAAACACACCTCCATAGACCTGAACCAGCCAAACAGTCAGCACTCCACACCGACATATGGATGTGTGTGTGTGAGTGACTTCTACCAGATGTGCTGGGATACATTAGGGCATTCGTAGGCCGTTAAATATTTCCTTAGCACTGCCCCTCCTAAACCCCCCCTCTATCCCTCGGCCTATAAACCTGTATTAGCTAACATTGACACTTTTCTCCCCTGACCCCCGACTATGTAGGGAATGTGAGTCCAATTCAGCCGAATTCCACAAATTGTTGTCCCAAGTGGCAGTGAGGCAAGACAGAGAAAAAGCCACACTTTCATTAGATTATGTAAAAAAAAATGTAGCCAAATAGCTGAACTCTTCCCTGAGCTAACAACATAATTGGCCCTCTGAGTCCAGTGTTGAGGAATGAATCTGGGCTTGTTCATTTTTCTCGTCCAGAAGAAAAGAATGAAAGGACACTACGGAAAAGCTGACAGGAGGAACTCAAAGAATTATATGTCATCTTTTAGCTCCTAGTTTTGCTCGAAGCTTAACTTACGGCCCTCTACTGCTTTTGTCTTTACCCCCACCCTCCCCTCAATCAGTCCAAGGCCTAGCCCCCCAGAGAGAAGAGAAAAAAAGAGGAGGAGGAAGGTTTGCGTCAGCTATCCACTAGCTTGTAGCCTCAAATTATTTTCAGCTGTGAGCCAAGCAGAGGTCACATGTTTGAGGGGAAACATCTACCGATTTTTTTCCTTCCTTTCCCTCTTGATTTTTTTTTCTCCTCATGAAAAACCAAAACAGAAATGAAGAACAGAAATCCTGCAAAGACAGGGGTTGGGGGGGTGAGCAGGCAGGACTGTAAAGAATGTATAGAGCCTCCTTGGTTTACAGTTTAATTTTTTTCTCTGGGTTGGTAAGGGTGTTGCATATCACATTGGGGGGAGAGGAGAGATGGAAGATATGAAAGGAGGGAGCGAATGGAGGCTGGGGAGACAGGGGTTGTCAAAACTAAAGAGGAAAGTGGATATTGCAAAGAATAATATAAGTGTACTGTTGCACTGTGAAAACAGTGCAGGCTTTTAGGCTGTCCTACTTCATTGTTTGAAGCCCCAAGGCCAAAACAGAAAGTGCTGCTCAGTGGAGATTCTGGTAATACCTTAAAAGGTAATTTGGTATTTTCACACTATTCTAATTTAGTGGGCTTGAATATACATGACTCATACATGCAAGACAGTCCTTCCCAGCACTCGCCTGAACCTGACGAGCGGTAGTATCCTCACATCACATAAAAGCAGTAAATCTGATGGTGTTTCCAAGTTTACAGCGTTCACTTAGTGCAGAAACTCTTTTCAGCAGCAGCCAAAGGCCTTTGTCTACTACAGCTATTGCCAACTATTGTTAACCCTAACCCCGAGAGCAAGATGGCCACCATAACAATGCAGAGGCTGAGGGAAGCCATCTGCTGGGACCAATAAAAACATCATGGGAAATGGTGACCCAAAAGACCTCTACCTGCTCCGCCCCCTTCAGCCTCTGCCCTGTGAGGTGTGACAGGCTGCACATGCCTCAGCAAAGGAAGTGGTGTTGTTGATCAACAGCTGCATGGATGAGTGCTGGGTAGAGGAGAACATGCAGCAGAACATGTACATGGATATGACATGTGATGATTCTCATTAATCATCATCTTCATTAATCAGATATTCATATGTTCTAATTGTGAGAAAAATCTCCACAGTCTGATCTTATTTACCTAATAATCTTCAGATAAAAACTATTACACATCCATGTGTCATACAGGGGAACCTCCAGTTTTGTGCCTCAGATAAAAATGGACTGATGCAGGGTGAAGAGCACACAGTCCTGAATGCCTAGAAGCCTCGACCAGAGCAGGTCACAGGCAGGGCATCAGGGCCAAGCATCAGTTGCATAACCAACCCTGAAGGAGATTTCTATCAGCGGATGGACACTGGGTATCTGGCAATGGACAAATTCCTGTAAACATGCACTCACATATACCGCGGACTATGGGATGTTATTGTTTGCTCAGGCTTAATGGCTGAAAGCTTGGTGTCATTCTGCAGCGATAACTAGGATCTCAGTTATTCAGTTGCACCAATTATTCTAAAAATGTAAACTAAAGATGAAAGTGGAGAGCAAATCACTCAGTATCTGTGCATGTGAGTAAATCTTATCAACACAAGAGTAGTGGTCCGTTGCCATGCTTGCTGCTCACTACCATCAACAAAACAGGGATGTTAATTAGAACAAAAATGCTGAGAAACCGTTGTCAATACTTTCACTACTTTCACCACAAGTGGGACAGTGCTACACTTCTGATCAGTGGCTGCTATGGAAAATCCTCCCTGCATTTCTGGACCCTCTGCTGTATTCTGTCAGTCAGGATGAAAAGTGAAGAGGGACAATCACTGTGTGGAGCAAGTCTGAGTTTTGAGTTACAGAAACTGTCAGACGCAGCCACCTCCACCAAATCCTACATTGGATGGAGGTGTGGTGAGAGTGAGCCATCTGACACAGCACTTCTGATGAAACATGAAGGTAGCTTTACTGTGGGTGAAAGTATCATGTCATAGTTAAGAGGTGAACTTAAGAGTTGGCATTGGAAATTTTGACCTATTTGATGAGCAGCCAGGAAATTCTCAACACATTAAAATTAATCTTTAAGCCAGGCCTTGTGTTTGTAAATAATACTGATTTCAGTCCACAGGACTGTTTGTGTTGGATGATGATAATTTGTTTTACTGTCAGACCTCACCTCACCCTGCATCCAATGGGAGGAGAGTACAGGGTCCCCAGACATCAGATCCGCAGTTGGACCTCTCTCCACAAGACACACTCACTCCAAACTCCACACATCTGGCACCCCGCGTAAACTAAATACTATTTGACCTTGGTCGAGTCATGGAGTTGTAAATGAATCCTGGATTCACAAAGACTTTGGCACACTTGTGTACAGTGTGTCAGCCAGCAGCCGATTACTCAGCCACTCACACACAGGCTTTAAGGAGGTTGTGTTTTCCTCATCTGACCTCACAGTGTGGTAATGATAAAGGTAGGTCCAAGAACCAGCCTGGACTTACTCAGTGGCAGTGTGATGACACACACACCAAATCTTCTTCAGGCTGTGTGATTCAGGAGTTAGCTTTGTTATCAAGTGTGTGTGTATGTGTGTGAACCTGATAAACCATAAAATGTTCACTGTGCAATTAAAAAGCAAGTGTAGACAGCATTAACGGTGATGGTGAAGTGGTTAGTTATCTTGAAGTGTGACTGTGTGGTGATGATAGCACTGCCTTTGGACTTGTATTAGCTCCATCACACTGCATGCAGGTTGTGCTGTCAGTGTTTGATAGCCAGCTCTCAGGCCTCTGTGTTGTTGTCATGAGCTGTTGCCCGGCTGCTGCTATAGCGCTCTGGAGACCTGCCTGCCTGCCTCTCCCAAACAGCTGCTTCTCATAAAGATTTCATCCTCCCCTCTATCCCTCCGTCCCTCTGTCTCGCGCTGCAGAAACAGCTAACATCATGACATCACCACCATCCCTCGCTTGTTCTTCCCCAGGCTCCTCTCTTTTACTCTCTGTCATTTCAAAATACCTAAAAAGGGCAAAGTTGCTCACAGCCCACGCTGCATTTCACAGTTTCAGGACATGGAGTCTAATACGGAGAGCAACCAGAAAGTGGCGGCGCCTAAAGAACTTCTCATGCTTCTGAGTGCGGTTTGTACGTAAAAACCGGGACAAGGAGAGAACATGATAGCTCAAAATGGGAATGTTATACTGTACAGAAGGAGAGATGATTCATTTTTCTTCTTTTTCTTTCTGTGCTCAGGCTGAGCTGAGGACCCTAACCCCCCCCTACAAGATGTGGCTCCCTATAGCATGTGCCAAAGCTTTGCCTGTAATCAATTTAACACACCACTGCACATTTAGTCAGCTCTTTCTAGCATGGCAAACTTGGCTGCTTTTTTTTTCCTCCATGTCCTTCACAGTTTTATTTCTCCCTTTGATTCTCGCTCTTTCATTCCCACTTAGTCTTGGAGTTGCTGGGAGAAAAGTTTGATAAAGGAGGGAGAGAAGGATGGGAAGCGAGCACGGAGGGGTTCTGCTTTCTAATCCTCAGCCCCTCTTTCTCTTTCTTGCTGAGCTGAAGCATGTCTTGCGCTCTCTGCAGATGTGGAGCAGAGATTATTCATGTACAGCCAATTTGTTTCCAGCTCTGCAGGGCTGCCAGATCTGACATGAAATGTTTGGTTTGAGCAGTATGGGGATTTCACAATGACTGACATGCTGCCTTGACCTCACAGGTTTTTGGAAGGGCTCTGCCTGGTTCCCACTGAAGTAGAAAAGGAAAGGTTGATGGTAAAGGAAGGGATGTATGGAGGGGAGGAGAGAGGGAGAGGGTCGGGCAAATAAACAATGGAATTTTATCTGGACTCTGCAGTCTCCCTCTCTCTCTTTCTCTCTCTGTTTCTGTTTCTGTGTCCTGTTCAGGGCCCCCGCTGCTTTCCCAAGCTGATTTCATAGCAAGGCCCTGGACATGGGCCAAACAGGCCAGCTCTATAGGCATGTCCACACTCACACATTTTCATTTGAAAACAGTGTAAAAAAAACAAAAGACCGATCCTCAACCAGCTGAGCCTGGATGAACATTTTACCTCCAAGGAATCTACATCCATGCTAACATGCCTGAAAATGCATATCACATGACCATTCACACACACACACTAGTGCATGTGCTGTAAATAATAAGCAGACTTTTCTTCAGTTGGTCACTTAAGTTGAAGCAGAAACGCTACGACTAAGACACAACAATCTCGAATGTGAGAGCGGAGATTTCTTCGCTTGGATCAATGAGGAACTGTTACTGAAAGGAGTACGAGGCGGTCAAGGATATGTCACAACTGACACGGCCCAACCAGGAAGCAAACATAAGTGTTTGCGTCATCTTTTCCAAAAGTCTCAGTTTCTGCCATGGGTGAGGCTCGCCCCTTTTTAGGGGTGCTGAAGCATCCCTGAATTGAAACTCAGCACTCCTAAAAACTGGAGTAAGAAATGTTGTTATTCTAAAGTTTTTGTTCGTCTTTGACAAGCTTAAATAATGTCCAAAACATACTCCGTAGTTTGGACTACAAAAGACGTATTTTTTGTTTTTGTGTGAAAAAAGGGTGTGTGTGGTGGTGGTGGGGCTCACTGGGTGCTCAGCACCTCTAAAGCTCTGACCCTAAAATCACCCGTGGTTTCTGCCAAATCCAGACTTAAACACAACCCTGGAGTTTTTGCATGGAGATGGGGCCATGAGCATTTCTTCTGTTTTAGGGGCTCAAAATTCTACATTGATGACAGGCGTAAAAATAAATAAAAGTTACACATTTTGTGTAGACTAATGTAGACTTCAAATATGTGTGGACATTCTGTATATCTGCCCAATGCATGTAACTGACAGCCTCTGAATGTATCCATTTTGCCTGCCTGCCATGGTGACCCCTCTCTCATCCTCATCTCTTAATCTCCCAGTATTCTCAATCTATAACATACATTTCTTTGCTCTCAACTGGCTTTCCTTATCTTTCGGTTCTATATCTGAACACAGACCATTGGGATCTGCGTTGTATGATGTGCAGTGGTAAAGATGCCTATCAGTTGGCCTTTGGGGGCAAAAGACTAGCAGGCGCACACACACAGACACACACACACATACTCCACTCATGCTGTGCTCCGTCCTCTTGCCCCTCCGCTTCTCCCTTTGCTCCGTCTATTGTTGGGAGAGGATGGACGTGAGACAGCATTGAAACTGGGATAGCAACAGAAGCAGACAGGAATACAGGAGGGGGACACCACAAACAATTAATTTCTCCCTGTATATTTCTTTTGCTTATCAACCCACTCTAAATATAACATAAGCATCCATTGTTGTGTTTCTAACACATAGCATTTCTTGTTATTGTGGTTGTCGTTTATAACCGAGACCCTTGACGGCTTGGGTGTCTGCAGACTGTCCCGCTGGGAGGCTGGAAGAATGGGCCAAAATATTACCTCAGACAATGTATAAACAAACCTTAATTATAATTGGGGCCATAGAGAAAGCCGCAGTGGATGTAATTATGGTACACAGCACAACCAAGAGACACAGGATTTAGGAGGCATCTTATCCATAAAATGAGTAGTTATTTTACTTGTTTGTGCTTGTGCACACAAAGGGACAGGAAATGTGTTGGGACTTGCAGGAAGTGGGGGTAAGACTGACCTCCTGTGTCTCTTGAAATGAAGTCAGAGGGCTTTTACACAGCAACTTTTCTTGCTTGCAAATTCCCGACTTACAGTAAGAACTTGAGTACATCGTTGATAAATGGGATGGCTCTGACTACCACAAGGTCAGAACGGCAGCGAACGGAAGGAAAACTTCAGACTAACTCAGCAAAATCCTTCTAAGAGTCCTTCTCACTCGATTCACCTGTCAGAGTTTACAAATGAGCGTCCCATAACACTTTAACCACAGGCTTTTAATGGGGAGGGTCTCCTTTTCCTTTTGGAGTTTGTGGCTTCCATTCCACGTTCCACTGACTGCAAATGGTGCAGCTTCCAGGCTAATGATGCACTGAAGTCTGGAGTGTGATATGCCCTTCTACAAACAGGACTTTGGAGCCTTTGACACTGTTCCACTGATACAAGGTGAAAATGAAGTGGATAATTTAAAAACACTTAAAAGCCAGAGATGTAATAAAAAAAAAAAAAAAAGAAAACTTCGACTGACCTGGTGGAAATTTGCATTGTAAATTAATTCTATTTAGTTGATAATTATCACCAGCAAATACAACTGAAGCTTCTCTCTTGGAAAAAAAAAGACAAGATCCACCCAATAAGAGGAGAAAAAGAAGTGGAGGAGGGTGAATCTGTCTTGGAGGCAGAGCAAACAAATCTCTCTCTATCCCCCCATCTGGGAAAGGGTGTCATGTTTCCTCTCCTTACAGAGGTGGAGCCTCTGTCCTCGTGTTCCCTCCCACAGACATGTTAGCCCCTCCTCTCCACACCAACAGAAAGCTCCCATCAGCAGAGCTCCTGACTCATCCCCAGTCTGCTCCCAATTACTGCTGCTGGCTCCGAGGACCGGGGGTCCATGCCAACTCATCCCAGGAACCCACTTTTAAACAGCTCTCACTTTGGCCTACATAACCAACAGTGCCTCTGTCAAATCCAAAAAATCCACATTTGGTGCATCTGCAGCTGAAACACCACTCCATCTCCAGCCAAAATTCAGTAGTCGCACGAACTTCACACGGTCATCGACCAGGTGTGCGGTGGTGAGAAAGTAGCAGGGTTCAAACTGCTCTTTTTTCCATGTGCCCACATTACTACTTGGAATACGTTTCACTTGTACAGTCAAGTGCAACACCACGAGTGCTTTTAAGGAAAAACAGATACTGACTTTTCCCACCAGGCTTTACATTTGCCTTTGAGTGTGGCTGTTCATAACAAGCATTAATGCCTTTAGACATGGCTGAGTGGCACGTTGCATGAACTAGTTTATGACACAACCTTCAACTTGAATTAAAGCCTGAGATAAAATGAATTCTTTCAATTTCTTTTACAGCATCGTTTGCTTTAGATATGCAAATATTTCTGACATATAATTTGAAATAACTACATCTTGCACAGTCATGTTCAATTATTTGCATGCATAATGTTTTAGCCATGCTAGTGATATGGCTGTAGGCATGGTGACATGTGTTCCTGAGTGGTTCCACCAGTGTTGGTAAGATCAAACTACTACAACAGACTGACTGATCTCAAGATGACCAACTTTCCTTAAGGACATATACTACTGGTTTTTGCTGTGCCCCGACTTTTCCTATGGGCCACCATGATGTCCACATTCATGGATTTGAATGAAATGTCTCAACAGTTATTGTATGGACTTCCTTGAAATTTGGTACAGACATTCATATGCCCTTCATTAATCCTATTCATCACGCATTTTAATGCCAATTGTTAGCATGACAAACTAAAATGGTGACCTTCAAGCAATGTAATGTGTTTAAACGCATTAGCATTGTTATTATGAGCATGTTACCATGCTGACCTGACTTATTTACAATGTTTAGCAATGCGTAAGTCTCCAAACTGGAGTCCTGTTGTTTTTATGTGTATTGTGAAGTTTCCAAAGATTCATAGTCCTCTGCTCTTGTTGGATAATAAACTGAAATGTCTCCTCACCCTTGAACATTTTCTGCTGTCAGCTCCCTTTCCTGTTCCCTCCAAAGAATAATTAAAGTACACTGTGGGCTCATGCGTCAGTGAGAGACACAACCTTGGTGTAGATGCACCTGCAGTTGCAGCGCTGTGGTTGCAGCAAACATAAATCATCACTGACAGAGTAAGTAAGGCCACTGACAGGAAAGGCTGACAAACAAAAGAAGCCATGGAGCTCTTCCTGGCAGGGAGCCGTGCTGTTTGGCCCACAGTGATGAGTTTCAGTGGATGAGGTCATTTATAGACAGTTGCAGGTAATATACCAGGTGATAGACTCACACGTCTGCATCCACACTATTCACCTGGCCTTTTAACGCAGTAGACAGACAAGGTGTGACTTTCACTTTAGCAATAGGGTTAACAACACCCAGAGGGACTGAATCCAACCAACATGAGGAAGTGTCATTGAATACACCCTCATTCAGAGGGATAATACTGCTCCCTACAGTGAACAGTATTTACAGCTACCTGAAATTACATTGTGATGACACACACAACGTGGGATTCCTGGGCATAATGGCAAAACCTCCCCTCTCTGAAACAGGCTCTGCTACAGTCAGTGTGCAGCAGTGAGTGGACCTACAGATCCTTTCAACAATAACCTGGCTTCTTTAGCACACTAACATTATTCTCAGGGCCCCAGATCAAATTTCTCCTCCAAGCCACAGTCTCTGAGCTGAGCTCCAAAGCCAAAATCCTCTCCTCTCCTTCTCCTTCCTGCCCCCCCCCCTTCACATTTTAAGGGTTCCACTTGAGAATTCCCACCACAGCTCCCCCATCCCATCCCTGCTCCCCTGCTCCGCTGCACGCCTGCACAGAAACAGATTTTTATAATTCGCCCGCCAATCCCCGCGGGAGCCCAACAAGGCGAGAGCTTGGGAAAGTGCTCTTCCGGAGTACAAACTCCAGAGTCAGAGTAAGAGCTGACGTTTTTGACCTCCACACACCCCGTGACCGACAACTGTGAGCGTGGGCCAAGACCGCCAATGGACAAAAAACTGAGTGAAATGGAGAGGGGTGTTTAGCACAGCTGAAGCAAGCCAAACTAAACTGATCCAAAGACGTGCGTTTCCATCATCATCTCCTCAGGAACTTCAGCACAAATTGTGGGCAACACATAGAATATATGTTTTTTCTGAGCAGCAAGCAAAAACTAAGGCCACAAGTGTGAGGGACAATGAGCGAGCAGGTGGAGCATCATCTCATTAGTTTACTTTGTTGTTTTGCGTTCTCACACTGTATCTCCAGTTTATGCCTGTTTCTATAGCGACTTTAATTGTGAAGCCTTGACACCTGATCTAGAAACTCACTTTCTCACATTCACTGGCAAACATTTTAACCAACAGCCAACAGTTATTATATAATAAATGTATCTGAATTTCCTTTTGTAAGTTTATTCAAAGTGAGTGTTTGTAACATGTTACTAGTACATGTAGAAACTGGAGGTAAAAAAAAATCCCTATATATTTATATGATCATGATAGTAAACAAAGGAGCCACTCAGATTTATACAAAAGTCTGATGAAGTAATGACACTCTCGCACTCTCAGCAGATACATCTATACACAAATACAGAGCAGTACAATAAAGGATAAGAATGTTGTATCATTACACTGGAGACAGACAAAGAGAAAACTACCGCTTTCCTGACTGGAGACCTTAACAAGACAGTGTTTGGATAGGATTTGGTCTGATCAAAGCTCCTCTGTGTCTGCAATGTGTCTGGTGTATCTACTCATTAAGTTGTTACACTCAGATGAACCCCCAGACAATGTTTTAATTCTCATTATAGAGTGGATCTCTAAATCGACAGGTAAACAACATTCTTCTCATTCTCAGTGAGAACAGGGAGAAGAGAAGAGAAGAGAAGAGAAGAGAAGAGAAGAGAAGAGAAGAGAAGAGAAGAGAAGAGAAGAGAAGAGAAGAGAAGAGAAGAGAAGAGAAGAGAAGAGAGTGGAAGTCCTTAAATGATTCAGAGGTCATTGGTCTTACAGTTTTTCCATCTCAAATACTACACAGACAAGCTGCACATAACCAAAGTAACAAAGCATGCGGTAACCTTTTTCCATTTTGCTTGGAATGCTCATCATAACATGGCAACCCGAGCCTAAATCAACGAGCTGTAAAGCCACATTAGAGTTACACTTTGAACCCAGATGGACACATTCCTTTCCAGACGGCAGCCTTCCCTGCATACAATGCTTTTTCCAAGCTGGCAATGTTCAGCAAAGGCCAAACGAATGTTCACGTGCAAGTACAGTATGTCAGTGGATGTTCAAGTAAGTGTGAGCATACATTTGTAAACATGTCTGTACATGTTATGATCTAAATTTTAATATGTGTTTGAGTTTGCATGTATTCCTGTGTGTTCTGAAGTGGTTGTGTGTGTGTGTAGATGGATGCCACTACCACCACACGCTGTGGGCAAAAGCTGCAAAACCACACCAACCTGGCAACACTAGTGGATGGTCTTGGATCAGCCATGGACAATCCTCCAAGCCCACATCTAATAGCACGCCATCAAACTGTAGCTAACGCTCTATTTGCGCTTCTCTCCAAACTGGACCCCGCTAATCACTGACATTCTGTGCTGTAGTCTGTGTAAATAACGCAGCGGGCAGGGATTCAGTCTGCCATGTCCTGTTAAATGTCCCAATTAGAGTCGCAGCAACCATTTTCCCCCCAAGCTACGGTCCCATTTCTTTTTAATGCCACTCAGACACTTAGCAGAGTGAAACTGCCAGTCAGAGCAACAGCTTGCGAGCGATGGCTGTTTGATAAAGAGTGTGTGTAGGTATCTGTGTGTGTGTCAGGGTTAAGGGTGCATCTAATGAAAAAAACATGGCCAGCTGCAAACTGGATAAATACCAGTGTGATGGAATGCATTATCCAGGCATGCATGTATGTGTTGGTTTAACTTGCACTTGCAAGGACAAGGTTATGGGTGCCTGACACGGTTTGCATTATCCATGCATCTGTGTGTGTGTGTGTGTGTGTGTGTGTGTAAGGGGGTCAGGGGTGTTTTTGATCCTAAGTAAACCCATGGCCATCTACCAACATCACAGACAATACCCCCTACCCATATTTTTTGAAACAAGAAGAATTCTTTCACCATCACCACAGGACACATTTTTTCCCGAGCGTGTCACCGTGGTAACAACAGCAGCTTGGGGATGGCAGGAGATTGGCTCAGTGGGGTCTTTAAGTTTCAGGCCGCCCTGCAGAGTGCCTGTCAAAAGCCAGTTCCTGTAAGAGGAGGGGTGGACGGGCTGTAACCTCCTAAAGCCCTGCTGTCACTGCTCTGAGCTGAAAAGAATGGAGAGGACAGATGTCATTGGTGGCATCTGTTAACACACAAATATACACACACACAAGCACACAGATTCAAAAAGAGAGTGTGCGAGACTGCACAGGTTTGAACTCCACTGAGGAAGTTCAACCAGCAAAAGTCACTAAGGTTTCATGCTTTCACATGAGAATAGCAACATGTGCACGGACTAGAGACACACACTCAAGGATGTGCATAGAAACACATATACATGGAAAACAGGCGTTGAATAGTTAACTTTCTTGTAAATTGCACTCTGGACTCTGTGACTCATACCAGTCATCAAAACTGATTTCTTCTTCGCCTCAGCATGCTTCCAAAAAAAAAAAAATTATAAGCTGATTGAGCTGAGAGAGAGACGACAGACTTGTCACGACACAAAACATCTGGAGTTTGAATGTTCCTGTGTTTTTCCCCTCAAAAAGCAAGTTGATGCACATTAATGAAACAGTCTGTTAACCTCGACGCAGTAGATTTAAGCCCTCATGTGTTGCATGTGTTGCTATGTGGGGGGGGGTGTTTGTGGTAGAAATCATCGAGTGAGTCAGAGTGAGAAGATGAATGAGCTTTGAATGATAATTCCAAGAATATGAGTGTGAGTAAGAACATAAATCAGTGAAGTAAAGGAAATTAGGGACAAATGCGTGTCAGTGAGTGTGTGTCTGTGTGCATGTGTGAAAGACCGAGGCACTGAGAGCATGCATGTGTGTGTGGTGGATGTAAGGTCACAAACACCAGCTCCACTACAGAGCACATTGTGTTGAACAGCAGTCATGCAGACACTTCTGCCCCTGACTCCGAATTTAAACAACCGACCCAATCAAACAGACCTCTATGTTTGTGATAGTAACACTAATAACAGACACGCACACAGCGGCTCCACACCAGAGCCACTTTTCGGGACTGCAACCTAATGATTACAACCTTGCTGACCAGCAGACCTCTCTATCTCCAAGTCTATAAACCTCTCCACAGCACCGGCCTGAGAGGCAGCCAGGCTCATTTCAATAAACTCTCACACACACCGAGTTAAGCAAATACGATGCAAGGACAGACAGAAACAGGAGAGGCCAGGAGGAATGTTGGTTTGTTCTCTACACAGTTTTGATGCTGAAAATAAAATATGTCAATGTGAAACATCATGAGCAATACAACTTTTCTAAAATCAAAGAAAAACCCTTCAGCTGTTATTCCAGTCAAACAGATTAAATCAGATGTTTCAGTGGATCTTATTCTTGGAGTTAACAATTACCCCAAAACAGGCTGAACTGAAAGGCCTGAGGAAACCGCTGCAATGGATTATACAGGCTGATTGATAACCATCTCTGAAGGGTCAGGGCTTAGAGGACAGAGCCAGCCCTGTTGCACTATGGGGTGACAGCAGCAACAGAGTATCACTCATCCATCTCTCACAAGGAGGAATGATTGATTCTCAACACACATGCACAGATGCAGCGGTATGTATCAACTTTAAAGGTGCCTTGTTGAGTTTTTGACCACTAGTGGCACTGTAGAACAATGTTTTGATGAAAAGGCTCTGGTGTCCGTATGTACGCTACAGACAGAGGCGTGACATATTACATTTTCTTTTTTCAAATCAGGAAACAGTGCAGTGGACGTTCCTATCTTGGCAGGAAAACATCACATCATTTGCTAGTCAGTAATCAGCCAGATATTTATGTTAAGGTGGTGTCATTGTTAATGAGTGGCCTGGTGGCTTTTTATAGGCATTTCCTTTAATCACTGGACGATCAGATAGCAGGGGCCCTGTGACGTCTTTCCCATTCATTGATCTGTTGATAAAGACTGGCTCTGTATGTTGTGTTGTGTTTTCTGTGTCTGTTCAGTCACTGTGACTGTTGCCACTCATCTAACTGTCTACTTTGTCTACATCATCCAAACACAATGCTTTAACTTCAGTCATTACACACATCAGCATACGTCCGATAGACCACTGGTGATACGATTTACAAGTTACAGGACTTCAGGTTCAATCCAAAGCCAACTGCAGAGTCAATAATGTCCCTGTTATTCGTCATCACTTGGAAAGCTGAGTGTTTGCAGCCACCTGAGGCTGAACTCCTCTGTCCTCCCTGAGGAGGTTTCCACCCAGGCCTGCCTCCTCACAACAACACAGGCACTGGGACTGTGCATGAAGAGGTGCCTTTGTTCACACTGAAGAATGCTCATCTCACTTATTCTGTCCTTCTCTTTTCTCTCTCTCCCCTCCACAAGCCGGGTCAGAATGTGATGGTTTTGGTCTGCAGCGTGCACACAGAAGGTCCAGATGGTCACCAAACCATCCAGCTACACGTTTTCCTCGATAAGCAGATGGAAACCGGCAACCGCCGAGTGTGCGCGTTTGTCCTCACGTGTGCCGAGTTACTTGAGCGAGCCACAGATGAGTCTCTGGTGGACAGCAGTAATGAGCTTAGTGCAGACAGTTCAGACTGGCTACTTGAAGCAGCAGTCAGGCGTACTTTACCTGGAGCCGCAGCAGTCCACGATGAAATACGCTTCAAATAAACCACTAAACCACATCCTAACATTTACAGTCCAGAATGGTTTAAACAAGCACAGAAGTACACTGACACACGCCTGCTGCCCCATTCAAGCTCACACACATGGATGTACATTTAGACAGCAGAGAGTATGCTGAAGCAAGATGAATGATAAAACTGAGCTGATTCATTGTTTAGGAGGATTGACGTGTATATCTACCCAGTCACTGTAAGTCCAACACACTGTATACAAAGAAATCATGCTTTTTACTACAGTTCTACTGAATTAGTTTTTTAGAAAGAAAGAAAGAAACAAACAAACACATACACACACGCACACACACACACACACACACAGATACTCTTTAATTCTTCACATTACCTTTCTGAGCTGGGTGAGCCCTGATGAAGTGCTCCTGGAGTAGTTTCTCATTTTGCGTAACCTGACCCCACAGCAGACAGCATCCACTTGCATGGTTCCTTTCCTTCAGAAAAGTTTGCCTTTTTACTCCCCTCTCTTCCTCTTTCCCTCTCCTCTTTTGGCTTTCACACCCTCACTCCTGCCTCCGACTTCTCTTACTCAGCATAGCCCCTGTCTGCACACACAGAGAGGGACGCAGGGTACAGCTCCGAGGGCACAGAAAGTTTGAAAAAGGCACAAAGTCAGGGAAATCCCTCCTCCCGTCCAGCCTACTTCAGGCTAAAATGTTTACAGCTCTTTCTCCACTCTCAGCTCTCAAACACACACACACACACATACACACACGCACTCGCTGACTCACTCACTCAGACTCCTATCTCTGAATGACAATGGCTCCTTCTCTCTGTCTCTCTCTCTCTCTCTCTCTCTCTCCCCCTCTCAAACTTTTCCCACCCCTCCTTCCCTCATGCTACCCCCCTCCTTTCCCTTCCTA
>OMNW01025094.1:0-13020 GCA_900303245.1 Selene dorsalis
CATGCATGTGGCTGTGTTTGTGTGTGCTGTCTCCTCTCAGGGGACAGCAGCGGGTTTCTAGACGGGCTCACTTCTCTTCAGCTGTTACGCTCTGCTGATCCTCGGGGGTCTTATAGAGGCGACGCAGCAGTGAGGGGAGAGTGTTGTGATGACAGTGGGAAATGGCTGCTATGCCAAACTATAAATTGCTCCGCTGGCTAAAAAGAAACTTAAAGTTGGTTAGTGATGGCCTGCAGGAGCTCTGGACTTTCAAACTTGAGTGGATGTATTCCAACTACCATGATGTTTAATACAGCGAGGTCTGTTGTGGCAGCACAGTGATGAGAAAAAATATGAATAATATGACGGTTTTGTGGTTGATATTATAAACCATCCTCTGTTATTAAAGCATCAAATATATGTAGGTTATTAGCTGAACATTTTACGGCTTTGTAAGAGAGGGTACCAAACACTGACAGGATGATATTGCGGTACCTGTCCCTGTTGTGTTTTTTAATTGTGCTGTTTTTTATTTGTGTAATGTAATAACTCCATCACGCCTATTGGTTCAGGAAACAGACGGAGACATGCTAAGGGATTATAGATAATTATTGTGTTGCAGCTTCACTGCTATTTCACACACATCATCAACAGAATGACTAACAAACTGAAGCTAAAAATATCAGATTAATTTTCATAATTTAAATGACGATTTGGATGAAGTTCAAGACCAAAAGAGTGACAGCAAAGGGGATGTTGACACTCTGTGGCTGAAAAGTAATTTCCTGATATAAAACACTTAAGCTTGTTACCTTGCTTGGCAAACAATATCAAGCAGGCATATTATCTCCTGAATAACCTCCAGGATTCCTGTCAAGCAGAGCTTTTAATAGTGATTAAATTCTACTTTTGATAAATACGTTGAGTTAACAAGACTAACACAACCTGCGGCTCTGTGAAGCTGCACTCAGTCATAGAGCTGCATGCCAACATGCTTGTAATGGCAATGAGCACAAATTATTAACCACGTTCAAGATCTTCCTCAGCATGGTAACATAGGGTTAGATGGTACCGTTGCACTATGTTGTTGTGTTTTTTAAGTGTTTTTTTTTTTGTTTTTTTGGCCTCTTATGTCTTTAATCAACAGGACAGCTGTAGAGAGATAAGAAATGGGGAGGCACAGAGGTGCGCCTGCTCTACCCACTGATTCTAAGAGGTTGCAGGAGTGGAGACGACAGTGGATTTGTCCAATTTAACTTCAGAGTAAGTTTTTGCTCGTAACAGTGGAGCAGGAGCACTCGGAGCTACAAATAAGCAACCATCATTTTTTAAAAGCTTCCTTTGTTTATGGTCATTTAAATAGCGTTATGTGTGAAAATGATGACATCATTAACGGGACTCCAGCAGCTCTTCAATAATCTTCTTGGCAACTGAGCTAACTTTAACATACAACTGTGGTGTTGTGATCACAGGAATCGCAGGAGACCATGTAAAGTTTGCACATCAGATGGACACAAGTGACGCAGAACGGTCGTACATTGGAACAACATCAGCTTAACAGAGCCAAACGTATCTGTGGTTCATCCAAACTTCGATTAAAAGGTGTTGGTTTCTAATGTTCGGCTAAAAATATTTGAGTACGGGGTTAATATGCACCAATTATAGTTACTTAATTTGAGCTAGACACCCAACAGTTTGTAGTGATGCAGTCACACTGTCTGTCACTTGCACACAGATGAAGTGAAATGCTCAGCGTTGTGTAGCTAGAAGGGCGCAGGTGCTGCTTGTTGTCCCGATGAAGCGCTCCTGTCTCTCTCCGCCTCTCAGCCGCCACATTCACATCCTGCGTGCTGGTAAATAACAACATTCGGCCATTTTTACTCAGCAGGTGGCTCGTTGTCGGGGAGGTTGTGTCCTAGTGTCTAAACAAACTGTTGAAACAATCTTCCATCTTCACTTTTGAGAGAGTGGGAGTCCAGTCGGTGGTAGTGTGAAGAACAGTATTGTGGGTAAATGTCACTGTGCCTTCTGTTCCATATGTGACTAAGTGAACAAAAAAAAAAAAAAAATCCTCCAGGATAGGCAGCACTTTGTCTGCTCTAACAGCAGCGTGAGGACAGGGCTGGAGAGCAGGAGTGGATTTCTGCAGAGTAATGTGTCCTGGGATTGTCACTGTCATCGCTTCAGCACCGAGACACATAAATTGTGCAGCTATTACATCTTTTTCAAAATGCTCCATGAACCTGCCTCTTTGAAAATGACACTGACTTCTATACCTTTAGCTCAGAGTTGTGTTTGGTGGAAACTGTGCAGTGTCACTTCCTGTATCCCGTGATACAGGAAGTGACACGGCACAGTGACACATGGAGGACTCATCTAAGCACTGACTATTGCAGACATGTGGCTCACTTCCTGTTGCGCTCTCCTCACATGGGATGGATAGTAGAGATGGAAAGATTCTCATAGTCACAACTCTGCGGTGTTCATCACTGGTGGTCTGACTGCATGGCCGCCTGTGTGAAGGTTTAAGTGCTGTGAACTAACCACATCACAGTGTATTCTCGAATTGATTCAATTCAAATACATATTTTTGTCAATGTGAAGCATTAAAGTTTGGTTTTCATTAGGCCTACAGTGGGAGGGGGTGTCAACAAAGTCTGAATTTCACACTCATCAGCTTAGTTCACCCATCATGAAGATTCTGGCAACAGAGTACAGAATACAGAAAGAATGGAGGTCCATTAAGAATGAGTAGATGTGGTGTAATCACAGGGATCAACATGATTTTGATAAAACCAATGATTGATTTTTTTTTAACTTTAAGAAGAAACAGGATTAACTGTGTGTTTTACCGTTGTGTCATGAAACATTAATACAGTGAGTGATGTGAATACACACACATACACACACAGAGCACAGGAAACACTCCTCCTAATGTGCTGCTCACGCTGCATGTCCAGCATTGACACAGTGTGAAGGGCCACAGCGTACTAGTCCAACAGAGCACTCAAACCACTTCACAGTGCACATCACAGTCACCCATTCACACACGATGATGATGATGATGATGATGATGATGATGACACATCAGGGCAATTTTGGCTTAAGTATCTCGCCCACAGACACTTAGAGGAGCAAAGAGCACAACCACAGACCTTCTGATCCAGATGTGGTCAGGCACAGAGGTGCTATGAGCTAACACCTTGCTAACATGCTCACAGCAAAGTCTTAAGAAACTTAAGAAAAGATCACAGAATGGAAAGAAAAACCTTATTCTGATAATGGAGGCTCCCCACATTATTCCAGTATGGTAACTCCTATTTGTAGAGCAGCTACTTTGACTGTAGAACCCAATATCCCAGTATCAGATGTATTGACTCTAGTATAACCAATAATATCAGATCATATTTAGTTGTGGAGGCAGTTACATTTACATTTTGCAGTCTTTTTGAACACTGCTTTGTGGCTGTGTGGTGAATGAATGCTTAAACACAGTTTCTATTTGTAATGCTCTGTGAACTGAGTTAAACAGCCCAAACTTTTATCCAGAATTTCAATGAGAAAAAAGAGAGGAGGCTTTTAGTTCAAGCAGCAAGACAATTATCATTTCAATTTTCCCATCGCAACCGGTCTCCACCTCCTAATTATTACCAGCGAACTCACTAAGTTATGTGCACGTACTTCTCTGTCAACCATGATTAACCTAGCTGAAGGGTATTTAAACTCTTTCACAGGCTGCGTGGCCCCTCCACCAACAGAGTCTCCCCCACAGATTTATAGCTGATGGAGAAAAGAAAAAGCGTTCCTGTGATCTCTCTACAAATTCGGATGCCATGTTTTAATTTCTGCCAATGCTGCCTCTACTTCTGATGGCTGATCTCTGGGCGGTGGACAAATCACTACTACTTTATAATAAAAAAATTTAAAAAAAAGCCCCCCAAAACACGAGGTATTATTTATCGCTGTAATGCAACAGTTGGAAATACATCTGTGACCGGTCGGACTACGTGGCTAAAACCAACATGCTGCATTAAATAAAGTGAATCATGCACATTTTTGACCCCACTGAATACTAGAATCATCAAAACATGCTCCAGCTTGGCAGGAGAGCGGGCTGATCCCTGCCAGCTCTCCCAGTCTGTCTCGCTGGCTGCGGGCCCAGAGGGCAGGGCACAGCAATGGATGGGCCTGTCGCTGGCTCTCTGCTGCCCAGATGGCTCGCTCTGTCAGCGGGCTCACCGCCAGGAGGGGTGGCACCCTGACGTCAGGCCATGATTGGATACGCCAACTTTCATTTGCTTCCCCCCCAACACCTGTGGACTGCGTGGAGAAATGACAGGGTGGTGGTTACTGGATCCTGGCCGAGTGTGTGTACTGTATGTGTGTCCTTTTTTGTACCTAAATTTGTAGCATGAGGATGTTATTGTATACACTCCATCAGATCCACGTCTACACCTGCACCAGTTTAAGGAGCTGTTTATAGGTTTTGCTGTTGCTACGTAGCCAATGTTAGCGTTAGCAGCTGTTTATTCACCAGTTCAGAAGACATGTTGTTCAGCATCATTCATTTACTCACCAAGAGCTGTCTTCAGCGGCGTTAGTCTACGGTGGCCTTGAGAGCTCAAAGCACTGCAGCTTGAAAAAAGAGAGAAGGAAATCTATTAATCAATTTGGCAACACAAAAAAATGACAAACCATGCAAACACACAAAGGTGCAATAAATTCACAAACCATCTAATTCAACTGGAGGTGACAACCAGAGGGTCTGTTGTATTATGTCATCCTCAACAGTGATGAACCTGCTGGGACACTTCTGTTATTCAATGCTTTTGGCTTCAACAGTCACTCTTGGTGATCGAAAGTCCTTGCCAGGTTCATCGCTTTTTAGTGTCCCCTGGAAACACTAAAGTTGTGTTCTGTTCTGCATGTGTTGTCGAATTGAAGAACATGTATTCTGAATGTGTGTAGCACTTTTTTTCTTTAGTTGCAATATGAGCCTTATGATTTGATTTTTAAATACAATCACCCAGCAGGCAGAATCATGATTAGGGGTTTTAGGCTAATTGTACATATTATGGGGTTAACTGGTTGAACTCAGACTTACTAGTTCACACGCAGTGTAACTTCTTGGGAGTAGAGCAGCCATGACCAGACATTCAATTCAAGTAATGCCTTCTACTAAAGCTGATAATCATACCACAGAATTATGCCACAACTACTCAAATCCATTTAGAAAGCAATTCTCAGTTTGGGTATAATTTTTGAAAAAGCTCTCAGTGGTGTCATTGTTTACTGCATAAATCTCTCATTTACTGTGAGTCCTCCCAGTCTCCAGCATGAAGTAATTTGAGTGCACCAAATAAAAGTGGATTTAAGTCCTCGGGCATTATACTGCAGTAGATTTGTATTGTGAAATTACTTTCTCCATTCCAACAATAGGAATAGGAGACCTAACTCATGGAGCATGTAATTCAGCTGCCTCAGCCGTCATTACTCTCAATCTGAAAACTTTGATGAACACCACTGCCCGTCTTCACTTTTTTTGGACTGTTCCCACCACCATGTCCTGTTTGTCTCCCACGTCTCTTCAAATACCAGCTCACAGCACGAAGCCAATATACCTGGTGACCACTGCTGCCTTCCCACCATGTAATGAGAACTCCTCTGACTCTATTAGATGCCAAAACAGTCAGGAGAGCATAAAACAAGCTCTTATTTGGGTCTCCGGGGATTTACCCAGCTGTTAACACCCCCTTCATGCGACCAAGCTGTACATGGAGCTCTCATGAGTTTTTCAAAAGCTGCTGACCTCTGACCCCAGTCCCCCACATGTATTTGAAGTGTGTCCTTGTATCAGGAAAAACATTAATGTAGTGAATTTTACACCCTGGCAGCTGACTGTGTGTCTTACAGTGTGTGTGTGTGGTGCGTCTACGCGTGCGAGTGCACTCCTAATGCGTGCGCGCTGGAGGACAGCGCGACAGCATTTTGGATCAATAAACAGGAACTAGCTTTCATCTGTCACAGTAGAATAAATCTCCTGCAGCAGCAAAGCAGAGAGCAAAGGCCACTTCGCTGACCTCAAGTCTGTCCAGAAAGCTGCCATCTTTTCTGCAATATCTCAAAAATGAGTCTTGATGTTCTTTCACAGAAAATGACAAGGATGGTGTTTTTTTTTACAAAACATGACAATTTTGTAGCAGTTAAGTACGGGACCACACTTCAGTTTCAGAGCAGCCCTGAACGCGTGAGGGGCTTTTGAAAGGATCACCGTCCGGTAAGCTGCATTCAAAACCACATTCAGTCTCTGCTGCTGTGTTCAATAACACCCGTTTGTTCGACTGCTTCCACCAGCAAAACAATCCCCCCACCTGCTCACACAGATGAATACAATATGCAGCAGGTGTGAATCAGATTCAGTTACAGATGAGGGTGTCGGTGTTTTTGTGTTGAAATGCCACATCTTATCAACGGCGTCTGCGATAGTGTAAGTTCCTGCTTTTTCTTACGCAAACCTGATGAGGCAGCACCAGATTTCTGTGTTTTCTAATGCACAGAGGTTTGCGAAGAGTAAACTTTGAAATGACGGATACATGTCAGAGTCATCAGCAGAACTGAGGAGGCAAGTTTTTAGGAGCCAGATTGGTTTCTAATCTCTGAAGAAGCAAAATACAAACTATGTCACTGAGACAGAAAAGATCCACACAGTCTACATCACAATAACACACAGTCTACATCACAATAACATGGGTTGACTGTGGCTCCTGCAGTGGGCTGGAGAAAAGCCGGACTTCTATTATCCTGACAACATAAACAAATCAATACAAATGAAACTGGACTTCTTAAAGTGTGGTTTACATGAATTTCACGAGAAACATCTTTTAAACATTAAACACAGATCACATGAATAACAGATAAGAAACAGCACATTTTAAACATATGACACCTGGAATAAATCTATGTATAAAATGAAGTGCATTTAACAACCGAGGGCCTGTGGCAGCGTGATGTAGAGCAGCAGTGAGCTGAGACACCTCTGTTGACTCAGAGGTCCAAGTCCTACGTGAGTAATGTGAGATTTCGTGTTTAAAATGAGTGTACAAGATGAAAGTGTTAGTATGATGTAGAAACTAAAGCACTGCTTGGTTTGTAAAAGTTACATATCAGCATCTATGTAGTGAAGATATAGTTTAGCCGTAGTTTAGACGTTTAAAGAGACAACAAATGGTCAAACAGTTGATTAGAGTGAGAACCAGCAACAGGTTAAAGTTTAGTTCAGTTCATTATATTTACTTTAAATTCCAGTAGATCCTGGATGTTGACAGAAACAGATACTTCATGCTCGGGTTTTCAAACTGAGATGAGATTCAGTGCAACTTTCATATCATGAACTCCAGTGAATACTCATCCATAAGGCCGATTAGAAAAAGAGAGAAACGATGCAGCTTCCACCTCCTGAACGCGCCTCAGAATGATCCAAGTTGACTCTGCTGAGGCTCTGTTCATCCAGGATAAGCTCTGCAAACTTTTAACGCTGCCAATTTACCAGGATGTAAACAAACACAGCCTAAAGACAACTGGGTCTAGGTTGCGGCACACACTGTCAGTTTAACTCAGTCAGTTCAGTGGCCACATTGTTGTTCATGTTTGAATCCCCTAAAGCATTATGGGAGCTGCAATTATGCAATTCAGATTTTTACTGTGCCCCAAAATAGAAGTACAATGTGTTAGTGTGAGTGTTGAAGTTCATTAGGGATGTGCACAAACAGATGTTTGTGCAGGTCCAGCTGTTTAAGAAAGAGAAACACACACAAGAACACACAGGGATCATTAGAGAAAATCAACATTTATTATAAAAATACAACCAGTGTCACAGTCGTGCTGTTTAGTCTGGTCCTTCGTTACAGTTCAACATAGGAACAAGTGGGTGACTTTCCTTCAAATTCATACACACACACACACACACACACACACACACACACGCACAAAGATAAAGAACAATGTGATTGGGCTGAGCTACCATGAGGATATAAAAATAGATAAGGACATAAGGTTCCTTCTCAGACAGGAAATGAAGGAGATGGACTGAGTCGTCTTTCACACATCACACTCATTATCCATTCCTCTCAGACGCCCCCTCCTCCCTCCATCACATGCTGACTTTTTGGAAAAGAGACAGAATCCGTCAGTGTGAAATGAGGTCAGCGATCACGTCGCTGATGGAAAATCACCTACAGTACCCACCAGGCCACGGATGGACACACACACATACACACACACAGACGGGGAGTTCGTACACTTTCTCTCCAACACTCAGTTGCTCTATGAGACACACACAGATGTGTTGCTAAAGGGTTGCCATGACAACTCTCTTACATTCCCAGTCGGTCAGGGGCCGGGCGACTGTGAGGAGAGCCTGTGTGTGTGTGTGTGTGTAAAGTGTAATCGAGTAGAGTCATTTAGGGCTCACAGAGAAAGTCATTTTGTTGCAGAAATGTTAATTTTTAAGAAAATTTGCGGACTGAGCTGCAGAATCAGTGTGTGCAGGCAGCGGGCTGTAACACTGGGAGTGAGGCTGATTCAGCTCTGACTAAGCCGCCAGAAAACACCCTTCACCTGACATAAATCACCAACACATCACTCTCACCGTGTTATCAGCCTGACGCAGTCCTTCACTGAGCACCTGCGTGTTGTGTAGAGTTCATGTCGAACTGTGAGATCTGCTGATCTGATGCGATTTAAATGTGAAGTGTTGCATCATAGGTTTGGATTGAAACCATGCTCCGATGATGAAATGTTTTCATCACAATAAAAAACTGCACAGAGAGGGGAGAGCACAGTCAGCTTCATCCACGCAGGAGACACCATAAGCATATTGCGACGTTTGTGCTACAGAGTCATTTATTGCTAATGAGGTAATCTGATTTGATCTGAGATTTGACGTGAGGGACCAGAGAGAGACTAAGTGGTCGGTTGGGTACAAATTAGCTCAGCTCCTCTGCCCAGCGAAGGAAAAAGACATTAAGATATTTTGGATGCTATTTCTGGGCTCATTTTTCTGCTCTCTGTGTTTGTATTCAGTAATCACCTCTTTATATAATGGCTCTCCTTGTTAGTGGCACAGTCCGTGATTCCCATGCTGGCTTTAAATTGCAGTCACTCAAACGTGAAACAAATTTAACTATCCAGGCTGAACTGTAAAAAAAACACATATATTTATATATATATCTCAGTTTTATTCTAAACAGTTTCTATGTGTGTGAGGCTACAGACAAAGATCTGATCTGAGGTCAGGAGTGTTCAGTTAAAGAAACAAATAAACAAAATAATGGGATTAGTTTGCATAGGATGGACAGAAAGGCATTATACTGCAGCAACACACACATACAGTGATGTACAGAGTTAATGCAGGTGGATATTTTAGGATCATTAAAGTCACTCCACCGTTCAACTCTGAGGTGAAGAGCTGATATCCATCTTTTGGTTGTCCTCACCTCTGCTAGCTGCTCGGATCGAAACGTCGATGGAATTTTCCTTGAGCCATCAAAGAGTTTGGACACATTTAAAGTTACTCTGGCAATATCCGACTGCACCCGAGTGCATCGTCTTGAACATTTAACATTTCGCACCGCGCAGACAGACGGAGTGGGAGTCAGAGGAGGCAACGCTACTTCAGATGGAGGACGGCTGTGTGGAAAGGTGGAGCCACTCCACAGGAGAAGCACCAGTTTTAGCACACATCCACTGATCTCTGTGTGGCCCTGTTAGGGCAGCAGGAGCAGAGATAATAACATCCATTCTGCTGAGAGATAATCCCAGAAAAACATTCAGCACCGAGAACATGAACCCAATTTAATTTCACCACAAAACTCTGTGTAATTTATACTGTTTAGTCGGCATGTTGTCTTGTTTTAATGGGTTTACATCCACCGCCTTTCTCTTATTTCAAGCCAATTATGCAGTCCATGACATAAATCTTGAAGTTACTTTATTGAATACACAGATTTTCTCTGGTTATTGCTCAAATTCAACAGTATTAATTATCTTGTGTTCTGGCCATGAGTTCATCATCACACCTCCAGGAGTCTCTGGAAATTGTAGTATGCCTCTAAAAACAGGGGCTCATAAAGTGAAAACGACCCAGTTGGACTTAACTGAACAGTCAGGAGAACAGAGCTCCATCGCTCCATCGCTCCATCGGGGGCCCTCAGGCCTGCAGAAGCTTCCTCAGGTCCTCGTCCATACCTCGCTCTCTCAGCTGCTCCAGGCTGTGATAGCGGTGGACGATGCCATCGGCCGTCACCACCACCACCCTGACACCGTGAGTGTCGTCGCCGAGCTGGCAGCCGATGGCCGAGCTCACCACCATGTCCAGGCCGCTGTGGAAGCCACCGGCGTTTCGGTGGTAATGGCCGGAGAAGACGGCCTTCACCCCTGTTACAGAGAGAGAGGGGGAGAGAGAGAGAGAGGGAGAGGTGTGAACACTGAATTTAGTACAATGATGAAATTATGTAAATCCAGGCATTAACTGGTGGAAAACAAAAGCCTGGATTTGTGTTCTCTCTGATTTGTCTCTATTTCCGTCACGGCTCTAAACTGGGATGTTTCCATAAATAAGTGACACGCTGTTCAAGGTGCCGTGTAATAAACACCACGTCTGACCCTGTGTCCCTCACGCAGCCCAAACAAAGGCACAACACACACAATTATGAATAGCTCATAACTGAAAATGACTAAAATATATCTACAAGGAGTTGACAGGGTTAAAGGATCAATACCAGGAAGTGACTCCTGGTATTGATCCTGCTGCTCAGGTTGACAGACAGATTTACATTTAGCTTCAGCTCACTTAGCATTAGCATCACATTATCATTATTAGTGGCATCTGACCAAAGTATACAAAAATTTAATCAGACTATACCGGAGCAGTGAAAAGTTGAGTGAAAAGTTTGAAGAGAGACACGAAGAGATGATCAGGAAAGGAAGGAAGAAAGAAAAAAAGAAAGAATGAAAGAAAGACAGAAAGAAAGACAGAAAGAAAGAAAGAAAGAAAGAAAGAAAGAAAGAAAGAAAGAAAGAAAGAAAGAAAGAAAGAAAGAAAGAAAGAAAGAAAGAAAAAGGAAAGATAACATACCCTGGAGCCTTCCACTTGTAGAATATTTTGAAAACCCAGGGAACTTTCATTAAGGAAACCACGATTTTCAATTTATTTTCAATTACCAACGACATGGTTAATAGAATGGTGCGGCTGTGGCTGGGGCCCCGCGGCACTGATGCTGTGTCACTACAGTTGAAATGACTACACACTTAAAATGGCCATGCCAGACGAGCCTCACTTTGAATGAGGGCTGCAAAATGAGTTGTTCTGCTGCGTGCGAGGGGTTAGCATCGGAGCCCGTGAATTTCCCTGTTTCTGGGGGAAACAATTCGACTCCGAGACAAGTCGCTGTCAGTTCTGAAACAACAACATGATGATAGAATTAGAATGAGGTGAACGATGTGAATTAGAGTGATGTTGGGTTCACTGTAATGCTGAAAGATTAGGACGGATTGTGCGTATGGCTGCATGTACAGTATGCATCTGTGCTTGGCTTGCATTATCAGCTCTGTATAGGTAAGGAGATCTTTAAAATGAGTTTACTGCAGGTTTTCTGCAGACAAAGGGAGCTGCTCTATTTTCTAACTGCAAGTGTTTCCATGGAGGGGAGTCTGGCTGCTCGCTGCCTCATCTCCAGAGAGACACCCGGCCAAAAAAAAATAATGAAAACTGGCAACAAAAGAGGATAAATTGCAGCATGTGCATGAGAAAGACATCGGTCTGTCCCAGAAATCTGCACAACAAAGACAAGGAAGATCCCTCCGAAAAAAAAAAAGAAAAGAAAAAAACTCTTTTCTTTCCTCACTGTGCTGCTGATACTACTTCGGCTTCACTTTCCGTGAAATTGCTCGGAATCATCACAGCCGCCACTCTGCATAATCAAACAGCACCAGAATACGAATGTGACCTAAATTTATATTAATATTCCAAGCTACGGTAGGACAACGGCTGCACATGCTGGACCATTAAATAATTAATCCGCCATAGATGGAAATTGATGATTTAGGCCCCTGTGTGTGTGTGTGTCTGGGTAAATTAATTTACAATCAAAACCTGGGGCAGTATTTGTGGGTGGGCCTGCAGCTACATCATTATGGACCATACATTTCATGAATGTCTGCATATACGTGTGTGTGTGGCCAGCGATAACAACGTTTCATATAACCTTGCCACTGCTCTAGGTGAATGAATAACTGGCCAGGCTCAACACATGTCTAGTCATAGATGTGTGTGCAGGTGTGTTTGTGTCAATGTGCATCCTTGTTGTGTTGTTTCTAGATGAGACACAAATGCCCTTTAAGTCTCCGGGCCACAGCAGGTACTCATTACTCTGAGCGACCGTGTGTGTGTGTGTGTGTGTGTGTGTGTGTGTGTGTGTTTTGAGGTGTAGTTCTTCAGTGCTACAGACAGTTAAGTATTTTTTCCCCTGTTCTACGAGGAATTACACAACTCATCTACAATTATTCAGAATGAAAACAAAGAGAAGAAGCAACGGTGTGTGTGTGTGTGTGTGTGTGTGAGATGTGTTCACCTGATGACTCAGTTAGCGACACTGATTATGGAAATGTTGGATTTGTTTCCGTATCCACAAGAGGGCTTTGACTTCTCCGTCACCTCGGAGACACGAGGATGTGGGAGGGAGACGCTAAGACAGCGATAGTAAAGAAGTGATAGACGAGAATTAATCCTGTAATAATGATGACGAATAAACCACCGGGAGAGTAAAGAAATCTTTTTGAAGCTGAAATGAGTTTCTTTTTTTTTTTCTTCTGAACCTCCTCTAAAACTCCCAAAGATGCCGCGATTAATCATCCCGCCAAATAAAGCGTGTGGGAATGTGTAAGTGTGCGCATGCATACATGTGTCAGTGCGTCTGAGTTCTGCTGCCACGTCTTTGATGATCCACATCCCACACATGCGCTGCACGAAGCCACCGTGCAAGC
>OMNW01025095.1:0-18720 GCA_900303245.1 Selene dorsalis
GCTCTCTCTCGTCTATAATACCAAAGGTAAAATCTAAACATCCCGGCTCTTGGAGTTGCCCCCCACACCCCACACCCCCTCTTGCTACACTGATCAACAATAAACTGTACATGACGTCACACACACACTTGCACTGGCATGGCACATGCTGGTGGCTTGTGGTGTAACATCCAAACACGCGCACACACACACACGTATATAATTTTACATCGGACACATGCGCACACGCACGCGCACGCACACACACACACACACACTCCTCTTCAGGCAGGCTTGGGTCAGGCTGTAGTTGGGGGAGGATGAGAGGACAGCTACGTGACGAAGCAGCAGTGGCTCTGTATTTACCTGCAGTGGCTTATTTACCACAGGCTTTGATGCCAATTGCAGCTTCTTCATCCATTGCATTTAGAACGGTGATCTGTAAGAGCAGAGAGGAGTCGGGACAAAGTTGCTGTGTTAACGAGCGTCAGTGAAATAACAGGATGTCGTGATTTTATGTTATTTTGGGGTTGTTTGTCAAACCGGAGCAACTTGGAGTCGACCAGTGGGAAAACAATAGATATTTTGACAATTCTAGACAATGTGATTACTTGTAAACATTCTGCCAATCAATAAGAAATAAAATGATTGCTGGCAGGTATCAAACTGATGCCGTGTTCACAAGAGGCCGTGTCTCTCGGGGCACCAGGCCTGAGAATGGGGTGAGGTGAGCGTACTGACCAGGATCTCCTCTCCTGCGTCGTGCTTGCTCTCTATCTCTCTGCCCAGGTCGCCCTCGGGAATCTTCAGGTCCTCTCTCACCTCCCCGCTGTCCTGGAGCAGGGACAGGTAGCCATCTTGGATCCCAATGAGCTGGGAGAACAGGAGGGACATTAGCATGAGAGAGGGGAACTCAGGAGGAGTCACACGCAAACATTTCAGATGAATGATATCTGTCACGTTTCCTGTGCTGCTGTGACTGTGTGGACTTGTACGTGACTGCAGAGGTGAACTTCCTGTCATGAAGGTGTGGAGGCGCCGGGACTGAACGGTTTCCCCTCCACTGGAAATTCTGCACACACTAATTTGCTTTTTAGTGTGGCGAGCTGTGACAGATCCACAGCGTGTTCTAATCAAACCGGTCTGATCAGCTGTCTCCACCTGTTGTTGAATATCAGGTCATCTGCACAAAGAGTGTAATGAAGATGAAGTGGACTGTCCTTACATCATTAGTATCATTCTCAATGAACCACAGAGATATTCTTTGGTCGTTCTGTTATAGTATGTGACTTATGTGCTTTAAAACGTGCAGCGTCAGCGAATCACTCATTTTTAACACTCGTGTTGATTGGTTTTAATCTCATGGTCCATTGGTCGAGGACAAAAGGACAAATCAATGTCATTTCATGTTGAACTGTGTCTTCTTCTGTGTTTTTACTAGCTACGATCACCAGCTCTGTTTCTTATGGAGCTCCTGAACGACTCGCGCTCAGGGAATCCAACTCCCATGATGCCCTGCCTCCTCACAGCATCACCTGACCCTGTCTTTTGTTGCTATTCAGACCGAGACACCACCAGAGCTTCCATCTGTGAGTAAACACGATGCTAACACCCCATCACCTCTACAGCTGCTGGCTGTGTGGGTGATGTTCGGCTGCGGTGTGCTGCTGTGCATTTTTCAGCTCTTTGAAAACCTCTGCGTGCTGGATGTGGAAGCAGTGCCAGGCCAAAACACAACATCTGCATCAGACGCTGTTAAAAAAATCTATATATAGTAATCATTGTGAGCTAAACTGGGGAAAGTGCAGCAGCCATGGGTGATAAATCTCTGTCACTTTGTCACCGTGAGCATCCCTGTCTGCACACATGGTCATTTCATCTACACATAGTCGTTTGTGGTCTCTTGATAGCACCAGTCGCCAGTTGTGTCTTTGTGTGTTGACGTCTACAAAGCTCTTCTCTCTAAAGAAACTCTTTGTCAAGCGATGACCACGGGGCTTTTTCCAAATAAGCATCCAACTGCCACGTCTCATGAAGGAGGCAAATCTTATTTGTGAATATTACAGTGATATCAAAACCGTCACTATCGTTTCCCCCTAATCACAAATAATGGAGTCCTCATTATAAACTCACAAAGCGTGGAAAACCTGTTACTGTGGGTGATTAGTGTGTCACTCGTGTGCTGTTTCTATATGTGTTGATCTGGAGTAAAGCCTTGAGGAAATGAACGTTACACAAGCAGACTTTATGGAAAAAATATTCCCAGTGCTAATATGGAGCAAACTTATGTAATGCTGTGTTTTAACTAGACGTTAAGTAACAATTCAAGCTCTCTGAAAGGTTCTCCTCAGTCCTCCACCCGTCTCACCTGGTAATCCATTCTCTTGATGTTGGGGACGTCCATGTTGTGGGTGGAGGGACAAATATCTTCATACTTCTTACCAGAGAAGATGTCAATACCAACCAAGTGCACCTGCATGAGTAAAAGAAAAAAACATGTTGAGGATGAAGCAAATCCCGAAATAAAGTACAACTGTGCTATCAAGTATTTTTCCAACTGTATCATGTTTGAACTGTATATATAATCATTTTTTCAAATAATAAAAATGTTGTTGTTATTGCAGTGTCCATTAATGTGAATTAATAATAATGAGTGAGATAAGTGGATCGATAGTGCTGCCTCGCAGGTGAACCTGTGGGGAATACTCTTTCAAAACAACACCACCTCTTTATTTACAATGATGACATCATGGGAAAAAAAACTAAAGAAAACACTGCAGTTTACATTGCAGTTGTTTGTCAGTGCTGAGCAATAAAACACAGGAGAAACTGTCTATTAAGTGTCTTCACTGCAGTTTGGACATGAGCGTCCACTGTGTCCCTGCACTCTAAATATTTGCTGACCTTAGCGTGGCCGTGCTTGCCGGTCTTGGAGGTGGACATCTCAACGATCTTGCAGGGTCGACCTTTCAGCACGACAAAGCCGTTTTTGCGCAGGGCAGAGCACTGCATGGGGTAGGTGGCGGATGCCCCAGCATCTCCTGTCTGGAAATCCAGGTCTGCATCTGCCATACCTGCTGTGGAGGCCAACACACAGGACGCAGCACACATTATTATACTGGGCACAGTTATTGTTAGAGCTTAACACTTTCTCCACCAGGCCTGATGACAGAGGGCCAGCCTATGATTTAGATACTTGTATTATGAGTTCAATTACTTCTGATTGGTTTAAGTTGGACTGGGTGCTTCTGTGCTAGTATCAATACAATTTATCTGTTTCTCTGATACCTACATAATACGTTTTAATATTAATAACCTGAGTAGTGCAGTTTTTCTACAAAACCCTCTTGTCATTCAACAAAAAAGCCGATGTTGCAAAACTGTTAAAGTGGTCTACGCACCTTAATAAAAATACAACATAAAACAATAAATATCTGATGAAAGAATAACAAACTGGGACTGCAAATCTGATTGTAATAAGTTGTCTTTTTAGATGACAACTGATCAAACCAGAGGTTTACATTAAATATTGACCGAACAGTTGTTATCATCATCAGGTGACCAGTGTTTACCAGAGCTGATATAACTCCACTCTGAGGTCAGAGCCACATACTACTGTGGAAACACACTGGATGTGTAATAGGACTTATAGATCACAGAGTGAGAAGTATTTATGCAAGTTACAGTCACAGTGAAAGACAAAGCAGCCACTGCTGCCTGGTCAATGTCTGTCAGGTATGTCAGCAGAGGAAACATGGAAATGTGAAGGTTGGCTGTGGATGGGGATTGAACTTGGGGTGTGGGGAGGAAATGACACTTTTGATTCATTCAGTGGAGTCGAGCAGGGGTCAGAGCAGAGATATAGACCAGACAGAGCTAAATAAAGCAGCTGAGACATGGCACCTGTCGGCTCAACAACAGCGCGACTGTAGAAGATGCTCATCACAATAAGTGTAGCTGCAGGCTGGCGTGTAGCTGCGGTTTGAGCCAAACTGTGTTCACTTAACCACTAAACTTTGTCCGTGTGGTGCAGCCCAGCCACCTGCCACGAGTACAAAGCCACTGACAGGAGTTTAACACTAATACTCAACATTCAAAGACATAAATACAAGACACATGCATAACAACTCTAAGAGCTAAGTTATGGTATTTAGTGCTCAGTTAGGGCGGGTGGTCACCGGGTAAAACGTTAAACCAAGGGGCCGCTAATCCGCCCTCAAGACCCATAAATCAAATTTCAAGCCGGCCGTGACTTATCTAACCGCCTCCGGTGTCGTTATGTGGACGAGAGGGGTTAAACATGGGAGCCAGGCGCTGACAGTCCAGGTCACACCCCGGGGCCGGTGTGTTGGACGGTATGTCCGCAGTGGTGGAAAGCACTGACTTGACTGCGGCCTAGTGCGTAGCTACACAGCGTGCCACGGCCCGTCGTCGGTAACGTGTACGGTCGGTGTCCCCGCATCCATGCGCACTGACTGCGCTCAGGCCGAGGCCCTGCTCGTAAAGAGCTCGAGACTGACAACCCGTAGAGCCCCTTCCACCCTCCGTAGTCTCACCGAGGACCTCTGTATGAACGAGCCCGGCTACAGTAACCCCCTGTCCTGGCCCGCGAGACCCCCCACTCCGGTGATATAACTGTGGAAATGTATTGAGTTCTGGCCCGCTAGAGTACAGTAATGACTAAGCTAATACTTGTCATGGCTACGACGTGCACCAGCGCATTGAGGAAACAATATCAGTTAGTTCAATCACGTTGTGTGATGAGGTTAGAGCCAGTGGCGTGCACGTGAAAACAATAAAACTAAAAATGCAGCCACGTTATGGAGGATTTTCAAACTTAGCGTAAACGACAGTCAGCGGGTATTTTTCTGTTTAAGCTAACCCAAGTGAGACTGGAGCTCCCGGTAGGATGTGATAAGTTAGCTGGAGCCGGCGGTGGTCCTCCAGCCAAACACACCACTGTTACTTCATGGGGGCGTTTAAAGGGGGGATATATCATAATAGAGCTTCAGACAGACATGTGCATAGGATAACTCGTCTGCTCAGGCGCAAACACGCCCCGTCTATTGGATGTTTTGATAAGGAACTTACCCTGGTGATAATAGCGCTCTTGTCTTGTGTTACTTTATCAGCCTTTCTCCCTGTTATTCCAACCTCCTCCTCTGTATCCGTGCTGTCTGTCCGGACTCTGTTTCCTCCTCTGTAGCTCGTTTCTGATGTCGCGCTCCCTTTTTTTCTTTTTCTTTTTTTTTTTTTTTTAATATTAGCTGCCAGCTATCTCTTTATTCCTCTTTCGTTCCGGGCGTTTCCGCTCTTCCCTCTTCGCCCCTCTGGTTTGTTGTTATCCGGATCACAGTTAACCTCGTCCAGAGGTTCGCGGCCGCTAAAGTCACCCGCCCGGGCCGAAGAGAATCAGAGCCCTGGTCCCCGCTGTGTGTGTACTGTCAGTCGCCTGCACTCCACCTTCTCGGTCGCTCCCTCATCCAGCTCCTCACCACTGTCACAACATTAAAAAATTACCTACACGTAGGACTTCCTGTTGGAACTGTCACAATAAAATTCCATCCCTCATCCATCATCTCTCTCGCCTTCCTGGTGGATGTCAGCATTATTATTCATTCAAACAATTGTTTGGCGAAATCAATATATTAGTCAAGGTCCACTTCAAACCCCATCTGATGGTTTTAATTAGGGTTAGGGGACTCCTCACGTTTGTCACGGAGTCACGTGACATAACCTGCAAAGACAAGATACACTCTTGATAGAATGTAGATGTTAAACTGTATTCCAGGATGAATGGCGTAGTTAGTACACTTGTGTAATGTGTCACGACATAGAATGTGTTAGAGAATGTAGATGTTACATTGTATTTGATAATGATTGATACAATGTAGCTGCATTACTTTATGTTCTACAACAGTGGCGTTCTAGAATGCACAATACAATGTAACTATTTTTGCAGGGTGTTCTAGAATACTTGCTTTTATATTTAAGTTTTTAAAAGTTAATATATTAACAACTCAATACATTTTTTTAATATAAACACATCTGTCATTAATTATCATTATTATACTAGGATATATAAAATACTTGAAGTCGTTTCTTTTTTTTTTCCAATAACACTTTTACACTGAAAGTGAGACTGCAAATTTTCCGGTCTACTTGTGGCTAATTTAAATGAGCTTGATGCGTGTCTCATCCAAATGCCAATGAAACAAACCGCGGCAAATTGGTACGCTCTGCGCATGCGCAGCAGTTTCATTCTTGTGCAGCATTGAACACTCAGTCCTTTCTGTAGATTTATTTACTTACTGTACAGAAACGCCACTAAACGTGCATATTAATCACCACAGGGTCTTTACAGATACTTTATAAGGTTTTTTAAATGATATAGACATTGCTTAAAACTGTGGTAGCTGTTGGCTAAAAAGGCTTGAATCACACAGATTTGTCACCATAATCCATAATCAACCCACTGCAAATCATAGGGGAAAATTTTTATATATTTTTAAACACTTGAACATGTTCATATTACATATAGAGACACATTAGTTTGAAGAATAAAAAGTGTAAAACAAGTTTTTCTGCATGCCCATGTGTACTATGTGTGAACCTTTTGTGTACATGCAAATTCCAGTGGCATTGATTCAACATTTCTTATCCAGGTGCAGTTTGCTGAAGGTAATTTTCCATGCACTAAACCTAAATTAAACTATTTCCTTTTATGAGTTACCTAGCATCTTTGAAAACCTTCTTAATCCACCATGTTGTTGCTGTCATCCTGTCAGTGTGCTCCTCTGGTAGCTGTAATTCCCTCAGTTACTGATCATTTCTAACTTCTAATTAGTCCTTTTTTTTCTGTCCAGAGACTTATGGCTGCTCAGCAAACGGTTTCATCGAACTTGGCAGTTCTTGAAGCTGCAAGGTTAAATTTAGTGCTGTGAAACTGGAGTCCTGTGACCTATGTGCTGAGGGCTGCAGTTAAAGGCATAGTTAACCCAAAAATGAAAATTCAGTCATAGTTTTCTTAATCCTATACCACCATAAACCTTCACTAAAGTCCATGTATGACCTTCAAACCCACCATGAGCTCATCCACAGAGCACAATCACAGTCATCAAAAGCTATTTATGCGCAGTTTAAAAAAATATCATAATAAGCTGTCCTCGGACAGCAATCCATCTGATATGGAGGTCAATTTTAGCATGAACCATTTCTTCATTGCATAGCAGCAGAAAAGCAGAGCTGGACTGAGGTGAGGACAATATTTCTGATCAATACTGTCTGTAATTATACAGTAAAATTCCACAGTACTGTATCTAGATAGACAGACAGACAGACAGACAGACAGATAGATAGATAGATAGATAGATAGATAGATAGATAGATAGATAGATAGATAGTCACTATGAACTTCACACTTTCAGCAGATGTACCTGTCTTTATCTGTTTATTATAGCATGTGCTAATTGGAACCATAAACATTAAATTTACTTCTATGTTTTTAGTATATATTTTTTATATTTACATTTAAATTACTCATCAATTTTAACCAAGGTACTTTAAATCTTTATGACTGGTTATGGGGTCAGGTTAAAGCTTGAGAGGCAGTAATCCTGCTGCCATAAAATGATCCATGAACTGAACTATGAGCATTATAAAGAAAACACGTATCATCGTGAAATCAGGCACCTCTCAGACTTACCTGTTGTCCACCTGTCAATTTTTCCCTCCCAATTTCCCACCGCGCCCAGCCAATCACACTGCAGGTCAGTGTCTCGCGAAACCAATGAGGGCGCGGCTTCTGTCCGACAGGCCGAGGGGATGTCGGGATAAAAACTTAGCCGTGCTGTGTAGAAAGGTTTGGGAAGAGCAGGAGGGAGGGGACAGAGGAGTGAAAGTGTAGTAAGCCGACAGCGAGCATGACCGACGCCGAGGCGCAGAGCGCTCCACCATCGGCACCGGTGGAAGACAAACCACAGCCGGAGAGGAAAGTCATAGGTGGGTAGCCTGCTACACAAGCTGCTTCTAGTCCGTACTTTACCGTGTAGTCGTCAGTGAAAGTTTTTAAACCACCATCTTTAGTTTGAATTCATGTGCGCCTGTCATGATATGAGTGGGATGAACTGATTGTGTTGTTGTCGCTTCAAGTTTGGTGCCATTTTTGTTTCACTAATGTAAAAATCAACTGTTTTACGTGTGAAACTAGAAAGTTATCTATCGTGTCAACAACAGTAACGGCATGGCAGCCTTAAAGATATGTCGACAAATAACTGTCAATATCACCTCCTCCTTTGACACCATGTTGTGTTTCGTTTCTGGAGGAACACGTGTCCTCAGTTTTACACATGGGTTTTGTGTGGTACAACTGTTTCTATCTGTGAATATCAACATGGAGGCGATTCTTTTTGGATATGAATTCGTTTAATTTGTAACTCATGAGCGCGTCACCTGGACGTGGCTACGTTTTACATTTACTTTACACGTTTTCGCGCTTTGACGTCAAATAGCTGCATTTTACTGTCTTCTGTAAGTGAGAAGAAACGGAATAAAGGTGTCTGCTGTTGTTTTTTAACTGTCTGTTAACTGTGGACAACACTTGACCTAAATTTGGTCTTTATCAGCTGGGGGCGCGCGCTCCCAGTTGGACGCGCGCGGCCCCCTCTCACAGGTGCAAATCATTGTAGTGAGAAGCAAACGAGCCAATTAAATGTCTTTTAAAGCGGCTTTTCAAGTGGAGCCTCTTGTCCACGAGAGGGAGAGGCACCTCTGTTGTCTTTGGTTACGAGCTTTTGACCATTTTAAAAATGTATATATATTATTTCAAGGTGAATAGAAAACCGTCTAACTTTGTTTAGTAGCCCTCCCTCGTGACCTAGTGCAAACCAGGTTTCAAAGTTTTTTTTTCGCTGTTAATGATTGACCCTCATTGCTCTCTTTTCTTCTGCCATTGATAACGGTAGTTACTTTGACTGGCTGTATAACGCTGTGTGAGATGTGATGGGGTGTATATCTGATCCTGTGCTACCTGCTGTTGCAGCCACCCTGGTCCAGGGCACAGTGAAATGGTTCAATGTGCGTAATGGATATGGCTTCATAAACAGGTACTGTTTCCTTTCACTTACTTTAGGTCATCTACATATATGAATTACTTCACTGTACTAGATGTCAAAATTATATATTCTAATACCTTAAGAGAGCCAGGTTTACTAATAGTAACTTCTTTTTCTCAGGAATGATACTAAAGAAGATGTATTTGTTCATCAGGTAAGATCAAAGAATGGTGTAGATGATATTATATAGACGTATGACATCTTTTTAACACATAATCTGTCTCCTAAGACTGCCATCAAGAAGAACAACCCAAGGAAATTCCTCCGCAGCGTGGGAGACGGTGAGGTCGTAGAGTTTGATGTGATTGAAGCAACTAAGGTAAGAATTGTGGAGGCTATTTTGATCAACTTTTGCAAATGTCGGTTGAACCTCCTCCATATCCATTCTACCTTGTGTTTTGTTTTTTGTCCCTCAGGGCTCAGAGGCAGCCAATGTGACCGGCCCAGGTGGTGTGCCAGTCAAAGGAAGCCGCTACGCACCCAACAAACGCCGCTTCCGTCGACGGTTCTTCCCCCGCAGCCCTCGGCCTGGTGACCAGGGCAGACCAGCAGATGGCCAAGCAGTCGAGGGCGAGGGATCAGGGGAGAGTGACGGAACAAAACCCCAGCAGCGCCGTCGCAGGCCCCCCCGACCACGGCCGGAAGCACAAGATGTAAGCCGAGGGATGACTACAGGACAAGGCTTTGATGTTTTTCAACCTTAAGGAAGTTAATGGAACATTGGAGACATGATATAAATACAACCAGTCAAAATGGTGGAATCACAGAAAAATGGAAAAACTATGGGAAAACATTTTGAGATGTTGCATTAATCACATTTTAATAGGGTCACAGCTGAAGAAACAGGAATTGTTTTGTGGCAGACTAGTCTGAGGTTTTGTTGCTTGATCTGTGACAGGGTGAACCTGGAGAGCAGAAGAATGGCGTAGCAGAGGGCGACCAAACGCAGCGACCCCAACGGCGCAGGGTCTGGCGTCCATACCGCAGGTGACTTGACATCTGTCTCGACGTTTTAAGCAACTTCCATTTCTAGTTTCTAGGATATCTAAACTGATTCATTATTCCATCTGTCTTGGGGATTCATAGACCGTTCCGGCCTCGCCCACATCCTGATCAGGATGCAGATAACCAGCAGGCACCTGTTGCAGGAGACGACCAGGAGCAGAGTGAGACGAAGCAGATGGAGGCCCCTGAGGGCCCACAGACCAACGGAGAAGCAGCTGAAGGCCAAGGCCAGAAACAACGGCGCCAGTCTAGACGCCGAAGACAGAGGAACTCTGAGTCATCTGCCTCAAAAGTGAGTCTGATTTGTTAATGGTTGGGACACTACGTCCAGTGCACTGTGAGACACATGAGATATTGAGGGCATTTCCCCAAAGGCTAAAAGAATCCATGGTTTTGGAGCTGTTGGTGTTGTCTTGTAATTCCCCTGCACTTAACCATGAAACAGGATGCGACGTCAGGAGACACTGACCAGAGGTATTTATGGATGAAAGCAGTCTGTAAGGGCAGTGTAGCGCCATGTACTTGTTTGTGCAGTGTTCTTGGGCCACAACTAGAGGCAGTGACAGTACAAGGTACATCCATGTTTTTGCAGTGGCACTGTTTTAAATGTTTAAAAGTTTGTTTTATTCACACTTTTCTCTGTCAAGTATCAAAGGGGAAATCTGCCTGGAGCTCCAAAGGAATCCCAACATTCATGAACTGGCCAGTTAAGTAGGAATATTATCGTAACTGTTGTGCACCTAACATGATTGTTCTGCTTGCAATCATTTCAGAATGATACAGAGAAATCTGCATCAGAGCCTGGTACCCCACCTCACAATTCAAAACCAGCTGACCAGAAATCTGCAACAAAATCACCTAAGGTTTCCCCCAAGGCCACTGCAAAGGCACCCAAATCACCAGAGGTAAGGTGTTGGCACTAATGTTTGCCTTTGTGTGTTGTCCTTTTGCTGTTTTTACTCTGGTGTCACTCGTGTGTTTTGATGACACAAATATCCAAACGGTCTGTCCCCACAGCAGGCAGCTGCCACAACAGTCCCAGCCCCAACAGAGTGACGTCAAGAGGAGAGGACAGTCACGTGACCCTTGGCAAGAGGTGGGACCCACATTAATGTGGTGCAACCCTGGGTCAGGCAGGGTGGGAGACATGAGGGTGTAGGGTTGCACTTCTTGCACTGCACGTCCCACATTGGCTGTCTCTTACAGAGGGCAGGATGACGGACATTAACGGGCTGTTGAGTGACGATAATGGCTTTAAAGCGGAAGGGTTTTATGTGGATCTTTGTTTGATGCAGGGAATGTTTTTTTTGCTCAAACTCCAGGAAGCTGAATTTCAGAATAGTATAATCCTTGTTTCAGAGTCAGGCGATGTCTTACCTTTTTACTTTCTTTCAATCCCTGTGTCTTCCTTGTGTTTTGTTTTCATTTTCAGTCTTTTTTTTCTCATAGGTCCTAGGGTTGGAGGACTGGACCTATTTCAGAGCACATGCACTGCTCTCCCCTCCCTGCACTCCCCCATCCTCCAACCCACCTTGTCTCGCTGTCATCCTCTCAGGCCCCTCCCCCCCCATCTTGTCTTATGTTGTGTGTGTCTAGACACTGATGTGTGGAGAGGGGCAGGGTAGGGGAGAAATGGGATAGATGTGGGTGGTGGGTGCATGTTTAGAAATTAAAAATACATCTTAAAAGAAAAAATGGGAAAGAATGGACAATCTGCTTGGTAGGCCAGTTTTTCCAACCCCCCCCTTTAAAAACAATTTTTTTCTTTAATTGACCTGATGGGGCACATCAAGTAGTTTTGAGGAATCAGCCTTGATTTTTATTTTAACTTCTTAATTTGGTTGAAGAGGGGATAACCAAGCAGGTGTGAGGTTGGTGGTGCATTATGGGAGTCAGTTTAGTTCTGTTACCACCTCAATCGATTCTTAAAACATACTACTCCCTTCGTCGTCCTCAGTTGAGGAAAGATTGAAAAGAAACTTTATTTCTTTTGTTTTACTTATTTGTGCATGCTTTTCTTTGGAGGGGATTATGTGCAATGTCAATACTTAAAAATGGTAATGAATAAATCATGTTTGCAAATCTCAGGATCCAGTCCTTATTTGTTGTCTAGGTTGCAGATGAATGGATCGGAAACTGTTTTGCAGTTTGTTGCACTCGCTCATTAATGGAGTAACATTTACAGTACTTGGATCCTTTAGTCACAACATGACCATGGCATCAATATTGTCTGTACAAATACCAGGTCCTCTCTGAAAGATCCCATTACTCATTTTCTTCAGAAGGGAGTGATACACATCATTAAAAGACGAGCAAACGGCACACATGACAGGTGCGGGAAAAATACACAAATATGATGCTTGTGTGATACAAATTGATCAAGAAGATCTTTTTACAGGCAGCCCTTTAAAATTGCACATCTTGCTCTAGTCTAAATCAGGCATCCGTTTATAAAAGCAACACAAACACTAACTGGAGTGCATAAAGAATCGCAGCTTTTAGACCCCCAAACTGTATGTACACATGAAGTCATAAAATAAATTGTTCTTTTAAAAGTAGCATTTCTACAGGTTGTGCAATGAGTTTCTCATGATCAGAAAAATACTAAGTGTTGGCTTTTTGCCTTAACTTTAGCTGGGAATGCACCTCACCACTGAAACCCCAGTTTGGCATTGAAGACTATTTCTTTCTCCAAAATATTGTCTGGGTTCATTAGTGGGTCACTGTGTACAGTTGGCACGCTATCATTGGAGTTAGGGCTGGGTAACATTTGAAGTTTGTCCATAGTTTTCAAAGTCTTTCAAAGTACTACCATTATTTTTTTCAGATACTTTGAGGAATATAAAAATGCTTTTCTACAAACCTTTTTTTCATTTACAAAAGAAGCCAAACATCTCAACACAACACAAGAACATCTAAATATAATGGACTAGAAAAATCCTGCACATTTAGGATTTAAACCTTGTTCCTTCCAGTTGAGTTTCAAACCTTTTAGAGCTACTAATCATGGTATTGGTTATAAATCAGAACATGATCCTGTTGTATTTTGCTATTGACAGAACTCTGAAGTCTTGTGTATACTCCAATGCGTTCCCAGCTTTAGTACCACATATGCAGGCATACTCAAACTGTGGCTGTATACCTGTTTTTTTTTTTTGTTGTTTTTAGCCTAACTCTAAAAACTTTGGCTGTATTTGTAGATAAAGTGCAGGAAATCCTCCTCTCTCTCCACCTCTGAGAATATTGCAACTGAGTGCATTAGCATTGCATCAACTCCTACCACACTGGTAGACAATGCTGCAACAGTCCAGACACCTCCTCGTGTGCATCATCGTATTCCTTAAAACCACAACTGTCAGCTCTTAATCCATAAGTTTGTAGCCTCTATCAAGGCAGAACTCTTAACTACCAACCATGTATTGCTGTGGTGCCAGCAAAGGACAATTCAACAAACACCCAAAACACTGCTTCGGCACCACAATTGGTATGAATATAAAGACAGACCTCAATATACATGTCAATAAAAACTTGGCGTCAGGCCCATGTACACAGTTCAGCCCAAGCTGTGCTCAGTTCTCTCAACAAGCAGGGACTCTTCAGTTCATACTTTCTTCCCCCAAGTAGTCCAGTTCAGTGCTTGGCTTGTCCATGTCCATATCCATGTCCATGTCCATGTCCAAATCCATCATTCCTCCTGCCGAATGTTGGAGGAAGTTTGCTGAAATCTGGTCGAAGGTCTTTCCCCGTGTCTCTGGCACTCTGAAGAATGTGAAGATGAGGAAGAACAGGAGAAGTGCTGCGAAAATCAGGAAGACATATGGCCCACAGAGATCCTGGAGAAGGACAGGAGGAAATCCAGATGAAGTAACATCATGAAACATAATCACCGGGGTCATTTGATCATTGTGAAGGAAATCCATTTTCATCCACTGAAGGTGAAAATACTCACAGCAACATATTGGAAACACATGCCGATGATGAAGTTGGCGGTCCAGTTGGAGCAGCCGGCCACGGCCATAGCAGCCGGCCTTGGACCCTGAGAGAACAGCTCGGCTACGAAGAACCAGGGGATGGGTCCTGGCCCCACTTCGAAGAAACCAACAAACCCAAAGATTGACAGCATGCTGACGTAGCTCATCCAAGGTACACTGTCCTGTGAGCAGAAGAGGTCAAAGGTTCAGAGGTCTGTGGAGACTGGAGATGATGGGGTGAAAGAAGCTGCAACAATACACTGCACAACATTATTGACATCGCTGGGAGACTGACCAGTAAGGCAAGAGCTATGGTCATGATGATGGCACTGATGCACATTCCTCCCAGTCCTAGCATGTGGAGTGTCCGGCGACCCATCCTCTCCACTAGGAAGAGCTGTTAAGAAGAGGAAATGGAGAAAAAGAGCCACGAAAGTAATGGAGAAATTAACAGTCTGACCTAACAATAGTGCTTGATGAACAATCAGAGCATCAGTTGAGGACATAAGTGTTGCATAACAATCTGTTGCAACATTGGACCAAAGTGGTGTGGATAGTGGGGCTAAAAAAACACATTCCTCGACCCATTTAATGACATTGAAACATCTTAACTTGCCAAACCAAACCTTTGGTGTCGGGAATGTTTGAGAGGTGGGTGCAGGAAAAAAACAGTGACCTGCCTCTGTTATCTTATTTACCCTTTGATAACCATGTTAAACAGTAATAGACCCATTTTGGTACATGGCGGTGTTGTGATGTTGATCGTACTAAATTCAAAATAGACTTAAGGCTTTAAGGTAAATTCCTGTATAAGAAAGAGGCAGCGCATTAAAAAAGGAAATGGGTGAAGGCACATTGGTGCGATTACTCACTGAGACCACAGTGAAGACACAGTTTACCACACCGGCTCCTATGGTGGCATAAACCGGACTCTGGACTCCTGCCTTGATGAAGATACTGGTGGAGTAGTAGAAAATCTGCCAGAGGGGTAAACAGGGGTGGGTTAAATCAATATTATACTACACTGATTTTTTTTTTTAGAAAGATTTTTCTTCTAGGGACCTTAAATTGCAGAGAATAAAGTAACTTGCTGGTTGTGGATCAGTTGTTTAAAGTAACCCGACTCACTGCGTTGATGCCAGACAGCTGCTGGGAGAGCTGCAGCAGGATGGAGATGGTGATGGGCTGACGGTAAAGTGGAGAACGAAAGAGCTCCAGGATGGACACCTTCCTCTCCATGTCCATCCTCCTCTTCTCCTCCTTCATCTCTGCCAGCATGGGGCCCACTTCCTGCCTGCCTGTTAACCTCCTCAGGCCTGCACAAAGGAGGCATGTAAGGGGACAGAACTGAGACTGGCAATCAGATATTATCTAATGTTGAGAGCCCATTGGAGTTTTAGACATTCTGTATGGGGACTTGGAGGTCCAACTTATATACCGACAGTTGTTCTGTTGTATTTAGCCCCAAAAGTGTTACATAAGGTGACCTAACAGTATTTATGTAAGCTGATAGTGTAAGTGAAGAGCTAGAGTAGTGAAGTCCGACCACTGCTGTAAATGTAAAGCTTATTTCAAGATATGACCAAGACCTTAAAGAAGTCTCGGCCCTGCTCACCGCTCTTGGCGTGGTGCTCCTGGCAGCGGACGATGTAGAGGAATCTCGGGCTCTCGGGGCAAAAGGGAAGAAGTGCCATCTGAAGTACAGTTGGCACAACGGTTAAACCCAACAGGACAGGCCACAGGTCCTCACTTCCCAGTAAAGACTCAAGACCGAGAACCTGGACAGGAAAAGGAACGAGATGTGAGGAAGGTATTTCAAGTCAAGATTTGAATGTAAACTCATGTGTCACTCAGTGACATTATGGAACATGCAAAGAAAAAAAGTCAGGGTTTTACAACGTCTGTACCACCAACATCATGGTGTGCCACTGTACCTGTGCAATGAGAATGCCTGTGACTATGGCTAGTTGGTGCAGGGTGCCCAGAGCCCCTCTCAGACTCGTAGGAGCAATTTCACCCACATACATTGGTGTCAAGCCTGAAGCCAACCCTGCAAGGACAGAGAAGGTGGATGACAGATGTGTTTAATAAACTCTCGACTGCTCTCAAATTTACATAAAACTTCTTTCAATTTTTAATTTGTCAGATAAATACATGAAGATCAGAAGCAGCAGACTGCTCACCGCAGTAGGCACCAATGACGAACCGTCCGAAGATCATCATTTCAAAGGAGCGACAGAGCTTGGCCAACCCCATCATACTTCCACCAATGAAGGCAAACAGGTTGTTTATGAGCATGGCTTTCCTCCTGGAAAAAAACACCATCACATATGTTTGAAATATGCTGATGATAATGTCCTGATTCTGAATTTAACTAATGTCCGTTATCAAGATAGATACCAATAGCACTTGATCCAGTACCATGTGGGTGGTACATTTCTAAGTCTTGATGTTATTTCAAACATTGTTAATGTGAAATTGCTTCTACAGAGTGGATTTTTTTCTGCTCAGAGTTGCAATGTTTGCTCAGAAAATGTTTTATAGAGCAATTAAAACACACTATGATGATGGACACTATGGCAGTTGATTAACTGTACTGACTGTAATCTTTGACTGACAGGTATAATACCACATTCGAGAGACTTTACTGGACATTCCTCATTTGTCCTTTAATCGCTGTGTCTGTCTTGCCTGGACACGGAGAGCTAGTGGGGCCTCATGTTAGCCTCCAGGGGGCAGTGTTACACAAAACACTGCAGGCTGCAGTTGGTCACTTGAAGCTGGCCTGGAATTACTTAATAGTTATTCAGTTTCTTACATAAGCCGGATCATGCAGAGGGTGCAGGTGGCACCGATGCAGAGAGAGGTTGGTCAGTCACAGCTCAGTGGTGACTGACATCTACTGAGGTTGATCTGGACATCACAGTGAAACTGCACTTTCAGTTTGGCATCAATCCACTTTTGGAAGATATTTTTAGACCCCGATCATTTCAAGTCATGCCAAAAGAGAGTTGTGCAGAACAATGGCCGGAGCAGCAGCAACAGAGAGACCTTTGAACCCCGGCCTCACCAGGCTCCTCATCCCAGACATGTTTGAAGACTTACAGTCCACAATGTTCAGGTGCTTGCCCTCTTCATTCTCAGTATACGTGAACTGGAGGCATCAAGTTTCCACATATCACTTATGTAAGTTACAACCTCGACCACGTCGGCTGTCTAGTTGTGATCAGCACGGTACAATGCTACTACTATCTACCTCTAAAGGAGACTGACATGTTCACAGGAGATTGAGTTACATCTAAAGCACTTTGACCCTTTTGAGGTCACAGCAGCTTCCATCGTCTTCACCACCCCGCCTCTTCTTCTTTCTTTTTTTTCTTTCTTTTTTTGTTAGGAAGACCTTGTCCTGAGTACACCCAGGCTGTGTGCCATCACCACACCCCTCCTGACCCAGTGCTGCCAGCTCTGTGTTAAGATCTCCTTTCAGTCAGTGGAAGATGTGGGCTCCCGTCCAGTTTGCATCCCAGCTCCTGTTACAGCGGGAAACTGGGTCGAGGAGGAACATCCTGGCCAGAGTTCACCTTAAATGACTTAAACTGGATGTTAAGATCCATTTTGGATCAAAGCAGTGGTAGGAAATAGGTACTCACACAGAGAGCTGCTGAAATGTCTCACTTTTTTTTTATGGGACAAGATTAACCAGACTCAGGATGAAGTCTGCAAATTGGCTTGTGGGTATAAGACACAGTGTCAGTGGCAATGTAGATTTTGTTTTAGCTCATGGTGCAAGTTTTAGTGTGTAGTAAGTGTATTGCCTATATATGTCTTAAAGGATATGCACATTTTTGATGATTCCCTGTGTCATTTAACATGGTGAACTTTTTCATCAGCTTGAGGATGAAGGAAAAACGTCCACTTTTCCAAGACAGACCTTAGAGTGCGACCTCCTGTTTCCTCACCTGCCCAACCACTCGGAGACGAAACCCACGCAGAAGGAGGAGAGCATGCCCCCGATGGAGAAGATGGCAACCGACAGGGACCAGAGGGAGGTCAGCGTCCCTGAGGGGATGGGCTCTTGGTACCGGTGCACCCATGTAGCGTTGTAGTCTGCCTCAATGATCTGTCGCAGGGGGACACAAAGGTGGCAAAAATAAATATGTCATTGAATACTGAGAATTTTCTAACAGGAACTGGATCTCAAACAAAGTAAATGGAGGTTTGACTTTCAGAGCATGACGGTGACTTGTGTGTGGGGCGCCCTGCAGGGTTTGTTCCAGTCCTTTAAATCTCTCTGCTGTCTCCAGCTCTGTTTTATTTACATACATACAAACACAACCACACTACTTTTTGTTAATGCTTAAATTATTAATGTTATGTACCTTCACAAAGTTGTTAAGCTCACAGCCTTTAAATGTTTTTAGCTCAGTGTTGATGTGGGTGGTGAGCTGCTGCAGACATAAAGGTGAAGTTGGACTGAACTGAGTTTAGCTTTAGCAAAAAATAAACATATAATGCAAAATAAGAATTAATTAACCTCTAATTAACTTTTTTTGTATTTAGAGAAAGATCACCTGCTTCCCACACACATAGAAACACATGAGCAGGAGCAAGATGCACAATTCATAATCTACCAGTAACAGGCAATACTGGGT
>OMNW01025095.1:43968-56149 GCA_900303245.1 Selene dorsalis
TGAGAAAAACACATATATTAGCTCATTATACTGTGACTAATGAGATGTTTGCTGTTTTTCTAATGATCATGTGAGATGAAAGGCTGAAAGAGTGTCGAGTGATCTCACCTGCTGTGCTGCAAATCCAACTCCAAACTGAAAATAGAGAAACAGATATTATAGTAGAGCTGCAGAGGATAAACAAGGGAAACATGGTCTTGAGGCAAAAGGAATAAAAAGGTCACTAGATGATTTCCAGATGAGGAAAAAGAAAAGAAAACACTCAAAGAAACACAACTCGTGGCCATGGCTTGCAAGGACATATTGCTTTGCATTATGGGATCAACAGGGGAACAAAAGAGGTCTATGCAACAAGCTGTCACCCTGTTACAAGCTCTTCTCTGTGTCGAGATTCAAGACATTTAAGATTCCTTGTATTGTCATTCTGCAGAAATATCAAAGATGCAGAGCAGAACGAAATAAAAACACAGATGAATACTAAAATATAAAGTGCTCAGTAAATAGAGGGACTCCACAAATATATAAACATACCAATCTACGTCTATATATATACAATAAAGGACAAAAAGATTAAGTTACTGCACGATATTTTACAGACAGTGAATAAAGCAAAGGGAGGTTATTGCTGAGATGAACCTGTTACTCACATGTGACTGTGCACATAAGACATTCCCTGTGATAGTGTTTATAGTAACAGTCAGTGGTGTGTGATTGCTGTGTTTAGCAGCTTGATGGCAGCTGGGTAAAACCTCTTCCTGAGCCCGACAGTGCTGCTGCTGTCATTTGGAGAGCTCAGACTCAGAGGTCAGACACAGTATAAATGCATGAAACCCACCTGAGTTGGGGATGTATCTTGCGATTCCTGCTTTCCAGGTCCTTTGCTTTGCCAGCAACCATAACTGTGGCACCGTGCTCTGAAAAAGGAAGAAAGTTTTTTTGTTTTTTTTTGATTCCCTTGTTAATCCCCCTCTTTGTCTCTGTTTCCTTATGACCGTGTGGTGTGCGACTATAACAGCGAGTCTCAGCACTAAATTACAAATCCCAGTGTGGACTCTCAAGAAGACACTCCCTCGTTCACGGGAAGCCTTTGGCTGGCTACATCGATTGTATAAAACATTAAAAACCAAACACGAGTGCCATTTGTGGAAGCCAGTTAACAGTGAATTGAAAAAAAACAGAATGACACACAAATGTCTACAGTGACAAGAAATAAAAAACTGGATATCTCCTTCCAACTTCAATTAATACATTTGCAATGTAGAATAGACCACCGTCTGCAAACATGGAGATATACTATCTGCAGTCTTCACTATCAGTTATTGAGGGCATTGATCATCCACAGTTATCAGGGCAGAGGCAGATGGCAGAGACAGGGACATATAAAGTGAATCACTGTGTACGAGTATTAGGCATCTGCACGTATTCAGAGAGCAAAGTTCACTTAAATCACACGTTACATAAAGTGGTTTTGTAACCTGGTCATGTCAGGGCTGCGTGATATCGAGATACCGATCGGTTTCAATTTTCGAGTTTAAGCCTTTTGTGTTTTACAGCTTTAACGCGGGTGCAGATGTTTTATCAAGTAGTTTCGTTTCCAAAGTAAAGCTAGACACCAGGAAGTGGTGATTTGTCGGGGCCTGGTTGCTCACCACGTTGTCCTCCTTGAGCAGAGACCAGGTGATGAACTCGAGCAGAGGCAGCAGGTTGACCAGTCGTTTCTTCTTCAGCCCGAGCAGACGCAACATTTTGCCCAGCTCCTCGCTCTGGACGCCACATTTCTGCAGATGCAAATATGCTTAGATTTTATATATAGCAGGACCAACTCTTTGTGAGGGTAATAAACACTAAACATTCCTAGAGGTTTATTGCACTTTTGGTTTTGGGAGTAGGACTCCTCACCTCACTTGCCGTCTGCAGCTCCTTGGCCCACTCCATCATCATCAGTTGTGGTTCCTCGTTGGCGCTCTTGTCTTTGTTTTCCTTGTCTTGACCCACAGATATCCACGGTGTGTCCTTCAGAAGCTAAGGACACAAAAGCAGTGAGTTAAGATTGATTTTTTTTTTTTTTTTTGTAGCATGTTCACTCAGAGAAGATCCATCTCCTCACCCTGTCGACGTGATGGAGTTCGTTGGCCCACTGCAGGATCAGTTTCCTGCTCTCCTCCAGACTGCGCTCAGTCCGCCGGTCTGAATTCTGGATCTTGTCGGTGTCCTCTTCTGGATGACCTTCACCCTGCTACACACAGCACAAGGCCGCACACACAACCGTCAGTCATACGCTCTAAAAAACATCATGTTGTGTTACTACCATGTTGACAGAAATGTGAATTCGAAGCTAAAGCTCAGAAACATCAGTCACAGATTTTTTTGTGTTTCAGACCACAACCAAAAAAAGAGAGAAATACAGCACATGATGTTTTACAGTACATGTTGACGCCCAACCTATATGTCCCAGGGAGGGACAACATGTAGTCAGGTCGTAAATGTAAATCAGCAGTCTCCCACCCAATTAACCCGACATGAACAAGCAAAGCAATGGTTTCCTGTAGCAACGTTTATGCAACCTGTGTGACCGCACATCCTGAGCTTCCTGAGCATCCATGAGCTCATCAGCTACAAACTAAATGAAGCAATGCATGATGGGAAAGTCAATGAGCTGTATAAGTATGGGAAACCCATCAATGTGTTTTCACGCGAGTAAACAATCATCTTATTGGTCTTAGTTTACTCCAACAACCTGCAGTAGCCTCCATGTTAATGTGATTAAAATGGGTCAAACTAATTGATCATATCAGAACTTCCTTATCAGTGTTCCACATGATGGACTTTGCAGCAGCCGACTACATGTCTGATCTGGTCTTTGCCCTCTGAGTTTATACAGTAATAAAAATATATAAATGAGTAATAATTCCAATGAATGTTTGCTGGCTGCGCCCTTGACTCACATCCTGCCTCCTTCCCTCAGGTCCTACCTTGCAGACTTGGTCCACTTGCTCTTTCCAGTGTTGGATGAACTGCACACACTCCTGCAGGCTGCGCAGGTCCCTCAGGCCGTTCTGACGAGGATGTTGCTGCAGAAAAGCACGTTTTGAAATGACCCCGAGGTAAAACAAAAGAGAAGCTACAAAAAGATAAAGAGGAATAAATGAAGAATATAAGTTTTTACCTGTGAGTTTTTGTTGGAGAGGTTGTTGGGGTTGGCAGGTCTGCTGGGGGCTGAGCTGTTGGCCCGGAGGTCTTCATCAGGTATTTTCCAGCGTACCGCCCCGATGGAGCTGCTTTGGGTGACCTCTGCCTCTGGCAGCAAGCTCACCCCTGCAGGAGGTGAGATGAGGGGGGGGGATTTATATTGATTAACACAGCTGATTTCTAACAGTAGAGAATGAAGCATCATCATCAACAGTTATCAAAGTTACATGTTCCCCAAAAAGTAGAGATGGCAGTGAATGAATCTGATAATCTATAGGTCAGAAACGCACTTTTAGTTTTCAGGATGCTCTTCATCTCCTTGGTGTTCTCACTCTGCTGAAAAAGAAATCACCAGTGATTTAAGACTATTGATTACATCAAGTGATTATTATTCTTTTACTGATGCATTGATTCTCAAAAAAACAATCTCCTGTTGTTTCATTTCAGCCTTGTTGAAGTGCAGCGAATTTGAAATTATAGCAATGTGTCATATTTGACAAATATTTAACTTAAAAAAACTTAACTTAAAAGACTTCAGATTACCTTTATTTGTGAAGATACTTAAAATACGTAGAAAAAAACAGATATTAAATACTACTATGAAACAGCTACAGATGACTGAGGAACAATGTGACATTACTGCTGTATAGTGAGATGAAACGTTCAGCCTGCTATTCATGTGCTCTATAATTCAATTGTTTACTAATAAACCAAACAAATGATCATCAATACAAATAAACCATTTATTTAATTGTCCTATGACCAAGTGCAACAATGCCTGGAAATCAGTTTATATAAAAAACAAGTTTTGAAAATATATGTACTTTTGAATTGAGATAATTATTAAATGTTATATATTAAACAACTTGAATACAAAGGAAATATTCAGTTATGCAGCACAGATGAGCATCATAGACATTCACAGTGAATCCTGTCTAACCCATCATGTCCTACCTTTAGTCTGAGGGAGCGGTGGTGCAGCTCTGCTGGCTGAGAAGACTGGACGGTCTCTGCTGCCTGTTCAGGATATTTGTCCCTGCCTGCGCCTGCCTGATCTTTGGACTCATTTATGGCATCTCTCTGTGCTGAGCTCATTAACACGAACCCCCCCATGCTTCCTGGCAGCAGCTGGTATGTTCACCACCAGAAAAGCAAAGCCGTGATTCTTAATGGCAGTGATAAATCTGTGCCTATCACTGTGAGTGACGCACATGCTGGGATCAATATAATATGAACCTATATATTTATTGACATGATCTTTACTGTAAGTATGTGTAATGGGAGTTGAGATATTGGGATAAGTTAAACATATATTTAAAGGTTTAAAAAGAAATAACATCAAAAAAGGACATTACACACCATATGTTACGTAGTAGACACCCCCTCTGCCTTGACACACTAATTGTTGTTTATTGTTATTTACTGTAATCAGTCGTATCTCTTCTTTCTCTATGTAAACCTCCATAAAAAGTCTTGTGGAGTTTGTCCATTTAAGGCGTCAGAGGGAGGAACCTTCAGGTGTGTGTTACAAAATCATCATAAAACTATTATAAAGCTTTGATCACAATCTCAGATTATTCTTATAATTAGTACACCACCCCTGTTTTTCCTTATTTCGCTGCCTGCTTGTTGTGTAACGTACGAAGTTAAAGTATCAAAGGAAAGTAAGTAAAGTCAAAAATGTTTTTTCACGCCTGCCGTTGCACAGCGGTTTCCTGATTAGCAACAGGAAGACACGTCAAAGGCAAACTCATGACATCTCTCTTCCTCCTCAACATGCATCACTCACCCGTCAGCCTAATAGGCCATAAATACATCACACTGGACCAGGCCGCATTGCCTTACTGTGTGATATATAGATATATATGTTCATAGTAGTACTATGAATGTATGTCTGGATGTCTGGATGCATGTGTGACTGCAGCTCCTGCACAAGATAAGATGAATTTATTATATAACACTGTTACATAACAAGGCAATGGGACCATCTTGCTGTTTGGTTATCGGTAACATCAAGGTCAAAGTGTCACTTCAGTAATCTAGAGCAACCTGTGAACTGGTATCATTACACCGTGAGTGGAAAACAGCATGTTTATTTATTTGTTTGTTTACATTACCTCAGATTTACCTTTACTTGTCTCTTGTGTTTTTGTTGCAATTTTTTTCTTAAATACATTAGAAAAACTGTCTCATAACCATAATTTTTAAGATGTTGTGACTGAATTTTAAAGGTCTCACATTGTGTATTCATTTCTTTTTTTTAATGAAGAGCAGGTGGCATGGATATAGTTGTAAAATAGCTTAAAACACCAGGTTATATTCAAGCACCACGATCAGACAGTTACATCATACTGGGTTATTGAACCATGTCACCAAACCAACTCTTGGTGTGGGCAGAGGGTGTGGCTGAAAGTCTGGCACATCTGAAAGCAAACCTGAAAAAGAAAAAACCCCAGCACTGAGTGTGGACAGGAAAAATCAAACCACTTCCTCTTCATGTAGCAAGCAGTTTTAGATTTATTTGTCAAAAGCAGGCAAATCTGTGACACTAGAACAAATGTAAAAAAAAAGACAAACTCAAACTCATTTATTTAAGGTTCTTTTTTTTCCATCTCTTCATCTCTGTAGTCTTAGTAGAAGACACTTGTTTGCATTTATAAAAGTGGCATCACATCTCTGATTCTGGTCCAAGCCAAGCTTTGCTGTGCTCCGTCAGGACGTGACCTTACAAATATATACAGACAAGTCGATGCATATAAAAAAAATGAAGCATATTTTGTATGAGATGCCGTCTGTTTTCAGAAGTGCAGCTTCTTCCTCGAGTGCAGTCTTTGTCAGATGTTCCCGGTGAAATGTTTAGTTCCAGTTCTTGAAGAATTGCTTGAAGATGATGGTCTCCTTCCCCTGGGGCAGGATCTCCACCTGCGGAAACACAAAGAAGCACAAAGACACGTAAAGACGAGCCGCTGTAACAGCCAGCGACGGGTGCAGGGAGGTAAAACCACGTACCTGTGTCTTCATCCTGGGGTACTTCATTTGCTCGATGAAGCTATCTGCCATCTGTAAGGCCACCCTCTTCTCCTCAGCGTTTGCTCCGTTACCTAAAACACATTCATACACAGATTATTGATCTCTAACTTCAAGATAATTATCTCTAAGCTGCTCATTTGTTTTGTTTTTTGAAATGATGTGACAGATGTTCGAAGGGTTGGAACAGCTGCACATGAACTCTCAACTCTCAATTGTTATTTTTCAACATTGCTTGATTAAAAATTTAATCTAATTAGATACTGAATATCGCCGGCATGTGACGACTATCACTTTCCCTCTGGTTTGCGTTTCAGGTGGCAGAAGTTTGCTGGTCCGGGGTCAAGTGGTGTTTCCTCACCTTTCCAGACGAAGATCTTTCCGTTGGCGCCGTTGTCCAGGATGAAGCAGTCGTCACGAACCAGCAGCTCCTTCGCAAACGGACTCTTCTCCGACACTTTGGTCATCGTCATGGAACCTGTCGCGTCGGACACCTGAAGAGTGAAAGCACACAGGTTTATGCTTCACACTATTTTATTTTTACTCCTTTTTTAATTAATATATTACCTCATTATCCATCTAAAAACTTGTATCAGACTCAGTTGTGAACAAAAATAAAGAACCTGATCCTGAACCTGGTCAATATAGACCGACATAGGCATCCAATATGAAAAAAAGAAACTGAATACAAAAACATAAATAAGTAAATATGCAAACAGATAAAACATCAAACATAACCAAACTGACAGCATGACACTCAAAACCTTTCATAAAATATGTTGTACCAGAGAGAGTTCAGGTTATTCTCCATCTCTGTCATCTTTCCCTATAATTAAAAAGATGACTGATGTGGATGGTAGTCTGATATTGGAGTGCAGGTGGAGTTACCTTGTAGAGTGAGGCAGAGTTGGAGGCGTCTGCTCTGCTGTCGTCCTCTGGCGTGCTCTCTGCCAGCGCTGGCATCTGTCCCAGGACCTGCTCATCAACACGGCAAACGTTCAAGATCACAAAACCTGCTCCTGCTGTATCTCTGACTTCATTTTACAGAAGGTTTTAAGGAAGCGTTGATTTCGTGCAGTGTTTCCTGCACAAAACGCTGACTAAGCGTGTATTTTACCTTGAGCATCTCCTCGGGCTCCTCCCCCTCGTTGGCGTCCACAATCCGGGCTTTACCGTGTCTGTCCGTGTCGCGAATCAGAGAGGCGATCTCGCGCACTTTCTGCTTCTCAAAGATGTTCGCCTGCGATCCGATCCACGACACAATCGTCTGGAGAGGAGAGAGAGGACACACACTTGACTTTCATGCTGTTCTAACTTCATTCCCTCCATCACATTCAGATACACTTTGTGGCTGCAGTCGCTCTAAACGCTGCGCATGTTCTGTCCTGATCTGGGTTCACGGTCACGGCTCTCACCTCTCCAAGGTCGAGGATGAAGCAGTCGCCTTTGTTGAAGCTGCTCCACGCCAGCTCCACCTCCTTGGCACGGATGTTGCGCTTCCCTTTGATCTGGTACAATCTCTGCACCGTCCCTGAGCCCTGAGCCCTCCTGAAGCCTGACTCCACACCCCCCTCCTGAGAGAGACCAGGGACATACATGTAAAAGTCCTGTTGTTTCATATCTTCATGTTCATTTTTTTAATCGCTTCATAGGTTTCAGGTTTAATATCATTGTTTATTTGAGCCACATAAACATCTTCACTTCAAACAGAGTGAGGTAAATGCACTTTGACACAGAGGCAGTAATATCTAAGGTGCTGTAAAGATTATAAGTGGCTCTATCTGGCCATAAAAAGAGCAACTTTTGAGTTGTGTTACAATGATAGAAAACATTAAGGAAAAAGTATTTCCACCTATGGGTTTTCAGGTGACAATAGAAATATTTCCTCACCTTGTAGCTGACCCCTCTGGGGAACAGGGCCATGAACTCTGGGGACTCGTAGCCCTGGACCTGCCTGTGCTGGACGGGGTCGCCGCCCAGGAAGTTGTCCAGCTGGGTGGCCAGCATGGCGCACGCCACCTGCTCGTCCCGAGACGACTTCTCACCTGCAACACAGGAGAAGAAGGAGACGTGAATTACAAAGATGAATGGATAATATCAACGATGGAAGCTCTGTGGTGCAGTTAAAAGTTGTGAAATAGCTTTGGAAAGAGACAGTTTATGTTAAAGCCAGGATAACCTCTGAGACTTATCTTTGAAAAGGAAATGAGGAGCTACTGATGGGTGATGGAGGCAGGAGATGCGAAACACGACAACACGGGGGTTATCAGTTGTAAAGGGAAGGGGGGGTGGGGGGTCAGAGGGATGCATGCTTGAGCACAGAGGGCCCTCTCCAAGCTGTGACAATCAGCTTAGTGTTACCTAAGCACCGGATACATGCTGGAAACAACGGCCACATTTGAGTACTGTAACAGTCCTGCTGCATTTTTAATGAGCCCTGCTCAAAAACCATCCCTCGTTCCCCATGGGACTCCTCTCCCCCTCTCATCATCCATCCGTCCCTCTCTCCGTCCAGCCTCTCCGCTGCTGGCACAAAGATGCAGCAGGTCAGCGCCGTGTCTCATGTGTCATCACCGTGCACTGGGAGGGTTATTAGCTTTTGTGCCGCACTGGGACGGGCTTAGGAGTCTATGTAGTAAACAGTGGACAATGGTGCTGCTGCTTTTAATGGACGGAGTAAAACAGAAACATGAAACGCGTCTCTTTCTTCTTCTCTGTATGTAATTTCAGCGCAAAGTTAAAAAGAGGAATCCACTGATTTAGATACTGACTCCTTTCACACTGTGTGAAAAGAAATGAATCAGAAGTGCATCCTTTTTATTACACTCGTTCTTCTCCCCTAGTGCCTACTACATTACCCAGAATGCAACCGACTGCTCACAATTATGATAGAGATTCAGTAGTAGTCAGTCTCAAGTCTCAAGAACAGATGAGTGCCAGGCTACAGAGTCAGAGAGTGTGTTAAACTTCCTCTTCCTCTTCTTTCTCACCCTCCACTCCCTTAGATTTATTTTTCATTTTCACATGTGACGTCCTCACAGCCGACTGACATCACTTGAGCCAGTTGATCAGACCTGACACAGCTCCCTCTGGAGTCCAAATAAAACTTTATTTGCTCCCTGAGACCTGCACACAAACTGTGATGCAGGCATAGACTGTATAAAAAAATGATGCAGGTCGTGACTTGTGTCTCTGTGAACACTAAAGGACCTTCCTGTTCCACTGAGCTTCACTGTCACCTGTCACCTGGGAATCTAACCAATCAAAATCAAGACGTCCAGGGAAAAACTTCAAATTCATAGTAAGTGATCCAGATCTTTTCTTTGATACCAAACTCCATCATCACCTCTCAATGATCACTTTTATTTCTAATATGATACATGTCTTATCATTTCTCCCCGTGTCTGATCAATGCACGTCACATAATCCAGATGTGTCTCCTGTCTCTCACCTATCCACATGTGCAGGTCTGTTCCCTGCTCGCCGCGGTTCTCCAGCACCAGGTAGGAGTCCCCGTTGTAAAAGGCCCCCACCTCGGACTGATCCAGCGGCACCGCCTTCATCTTTTCCACCCTCCAAACCCGGAGGCCTGGCTCCCGAGCCTCTGGGCTGAACTGACCCGGAGCTGCCTTGAATGGGAGCATACTGCAAGAAAAGAAGAAGAAGAGGAAGACGACTGGTAAGACGAAAGGAAAGAAGCAGTCAGCTGAAACAGGAAGTGTAAACACATTGTGTCACCGCCTCCATGTGGGAAAAGATTTGCTGTCTTTGGTTGGACTAAGGAGAAGTAAAAGCAGAAGTCAAACCCACACTGTCATGACAAATGAAGGAAGTGTCACCTGTCACCATCACAAGACGTGTGTCCATTTTTTGACTTCTCACTAAAATTTAAGCCTTTAAACTTCCTCACTAACAACTTGAACCTCTCACCAGACTGACTGAGGAGGTGGGTTTAGAGGAGCAGCCTGACAGTAGAGAGCACAGCCTCTAAACTCTCACTGTCCCTTTAAGAAAGTGCAGGATGTGGTCTGTATGATGAGACCATTACACTTAGGAGTCGACACAAAACGAGGGCTTGTGTTGCCGCCCTAAAGACAACGAGCTACATTACATTACTTTTATGCAACACAACACCGAGCAGGGCGCGCACTAACACGGCACAAGTGTCGTTGCACAACAGGTGTGTGTGTGTGCGTGTGTGTGTGTGAATGAGCCAGGTGTGAGTTCATATACTTTTTCTCTCCTGTTCACACAGGCATAAAAATAATAATGGTTATATAGAGTAAGTGTGTGACCCAATCGCAGCTCAGTCTGCTCTCACTGAAACCACAGAGGTTTAGACACAGACCAGTTACTCACAAACTCAAAGTGTTTTTATCTAACAACGGTTGAAAGTCAGAGACGATTCACTTTAGATTGACACTGAAAATATAAAGCTAATTAAGGAGCTGGTGACGGTTTCTGAATATGTTTTTGCTTGAAATCATTAATAAATAAAACAATTTAAAAAAACTAAATTTAATCAAGGTCCACTTACTGGCATTTTCTAGGCTTTCAATCACATCTCATAGTTTTCCTTATTAGATGGAGATAGTATCTTATTCCCTTTGCTGCATAATGAACTGGAGTTTGATCAGTCTCTAGGTAATAAGATTAACTAGGCTGTCGTTATCCACTGAGGAAGACCATGAGATCGGGTTGAAGGCTCCAGAAAGGAGCAAGATGTTTTTTTTTCTTCTTTTTTTTAGATGTAAGAATGATGTTTCACACTCTCAATGATTGTTGTTTCAGGACTAAACTTCATTCAGTGCCTTTCATGCTCTAGCTGTTTCGAGAGCTTTCAGCCTCGTCTAATGGTCTTCCTCAGAAGATGGAGATAGCTCGGCTCATCGTGTGATTATCTGAGGTGATAAGCTGGCGTTTCCTCAGAAGTTTTGTCGACTCAGAGCGAGTCACGTGATCAACCATCCGCCAGGCCAGAAGCCATGAAACATGACAGCTCCTGCAGAGTCCAAGTAAGGTGCCCTTGAGTCCAGAATTATTGGTTTGATGTTTTATAGTCAAGAATGAACTCTGTCTCATTTGACTAATTTTATGTCTGCAGTTTGGTGCTTCTTCAGATAATCGCAAATGTGATACTCTGTGACTCTGATATTCTTCTCCTGAACAAGATGACACATTCAGATAAATACTGTGGCGTTTAAATAAACATCAACACCATGTAGGGTGGAGCCTTCACAGCACTTATAAAACAATCACCACAGAGCAGCTTACGTTTCAATTTTGCATCGAGGCAGCAACTGATAAAACGATTAGCATGATCATAGTGATTAGAGGAGTGAAGACAACAACCCAACATGCTCATTACTACTGGAAACTCTTACTGCAGAGGCAACAGAAGATAAAATATTAGCACTAATTGTTGCCAGCCACACAGGATGTGAGCAGCAGCAACACCCTTTCTCTCTTAGAGATAAATAAAGTCATGATTAAGTCCCTCTGCCATCCAGATGTATGCGCAACATCAGATAAGACTTTCATAGCTACAACAAGTAAACCGTGATCGATAAATGGGTGGCGTTCACTGATCAAAACAGCGGATAGAGAGGTGACGGTGCATCAGAGTGAATGAATGCACATATAAAAAGGCAGAGTAGAGGAGGAGGAGAGGAGCTAAGAGAGACAGAGAGTCGGAGGCGGCACATGCAGGGGCCCTCGGGTTAAGGTTTCAGTGCTTTGACAGCCGCTCCAAGAGTAAGTAAGGAGGCACAGAGAAAAGGCCCCGGTCCACTTAACTGTATGATCTCCTCTGGTACCTCTGCCATGCTGTCTGACTCCGGCTCCATTCTGCGTGTCCACTGGAGTGTGTGCGTGTGTGTGGTTGTAAGGGATCGAGAGGTCTGCTGAGGAGGAGTGTTTGCGCTCTCCTGGCCTGGTTAGCTTATATGTGGGAGGTAACTGGAAC
>OMNW01025096.1:0-18837 GCA_900303245.1 Selene dorsalis
GAACCCGGACGTTACAGGAACCGGGAGTAGGACCGGAACCCGAACCGGAACCGGAACCCGACCGGGACCGGGACCGGGATCGGGACCCGAACCGGGACCAGATCCGGGATCCAGACAGGGACCAGAACAGGGACCGGGAACTGATATGTTCCGACACATCCGACGACATCTGCTGTATTTGACTTTACATGGCTTTGAACTCTGGCTAATTTCCTTTCAAAGACTTGAAAAGTGACATAAATCAAATAGTCTAGCTACACACCAATCCAAAATGGCGCCCATGAAAAAGTCCTCACTTCACTAGTCGTGTGTTTTAATGCTGATTGTTTCACTTTGTTTCTTAAAGAATCTGAGGTGGGACATTGAATCATCGGGTCATCTAGTGGGGAAAGTTACAAGTACTTCTCTCTAAGTGTAGCAGAAAGGGTGGTCCTCACTTCATCTGCACACTTACCTGGAGCTCACTATGATGCCCATACAGGAATGTGTTGTGTGTGTGTGTGCGTGTGTGTCAGATACAGCAGGTCCCTCTGGATGTAGCGTCCGTTAAAATAAATTAACATCCTCCTGCCTGAATCAAGTCTGTGCTGTGATCCCAAACAGAGAGTCTGACGACCTCAGTTCATAACCCCCCTCTCCCCTCCTCCTGTCCTTCACTTGGCTGTTATCTCAAGTTGTGCACGCCCACAACTGCACACGCACACACCCACCCACACGTGTGCATGTGTAGACTTACTCACAGCTTGCTGCAGGGTTGAAAATCGATGTTGTCAATCAATAGTCTGTGCTCTGGGCTCTTACTGGTCTGTAAATCTTTCAAGGAGACATTTTCTGAAATTGCATGTGAAAGTCACTCCCATCCATTTCAGGCATTTTACTTGAAGTCATTTCAGTGAGCGTGTGAAAACCGATATGTTTAAAAGATTAGACTTGAATCAGTAATACAATAGAGGAGGATTCATATTCATAGCAAGAGAATAAATTAGTCATTCATTAGACTGAATCGTTAATACCCTGTGTGGCTTTTGATGTTTTCTCTGCTACATTTCCCGTAGATCTGATCACATTTTAGAGGAGCTCCTCCTCTTGGTGATACAGGTTTACTTGAGTGAGTGTGTATCGAAAGATTTGGCCGCAACTTTGGAAGAATTTGGAAACGTCTGAGCAGAAATAGAAAGGAAAACAACTGAAGAGGGGTGTGTCCCAGTTTGCTTGGTCCCCTTTGATCAATTTTGAGGAAAATATCTTAAGTCTTGTGTCTTTAATTTAGAGAGTTACACTTGAAGACTATCAGGAGAGCACAGGTGGACTGAGTGTATTTTGAGAGGCTCTTTCACTGAGACTTTTTGTTAACATTCATCATGGTGCTGTGGATTATTTTACCACTTGAGAAACTGGATTTTTTTTTTTTTTTTTTTTAATTCGATAAGATTCAATCTTATCAGTTTGCTCCTTGTTTCCTTCAGGAACCTCTTTATGCTCCAAAACTCAGTGGTTGACTTTGGAGAGCTCCGTGTCCTGAAAGACTAGACAGCCTCCATTCTCCCCTCTGCTTAAATCCATGCTAATATGGATAATACCCATTGTCCCACCGCTACAAGCCACACTTCATCTGTTCTCCTCAATAGACGCGTCAGCTTCGATGTCACAGTACTCTGAGATCTCGCTTTCGCTCTTGCTCTTGCTCTTGCTCTCAGGCCGGTCTGTGTGGGGCTGGAGTGGGCGACGGGGCCTGATTTTAAAAAGAGGCCCATTATTTTCAGCACAGAGTATGACGTATGCTTTGGTGGTGGCCAGAGGGAGCTGGGATGTGTATATTTACATGTGCAGTGTGGATGTGTTCCTGTGCATGTGAGCTGGTTGTATGTTGTTTCCGTGGTCGTGTGGACCGGACGTGGAGAATGCGCTCGGGTCTGCGGTGTGTTTCCTGCCTTCATCTGCACGTCCCCCCTTCCCCTGCTCCGCACTTCCTTCCCTCCAAGCCGACCTCAGTAAAACAAGCGGTAACCTGACCTCCCTCCATGCTGGTGGTCTCCCACAGAGGATGTAAGAAGACAGAGCTGATGGGCCTCCTTTGTCAAGTATTTTTAATCCAGACGATTGATTAGATCACAAAGATAAACCCTAAACAGTTGTGACAGTAACATAATACGAGCTGACAGCCCGTAGTGCTGCTTTTCCTCCATTTTAACGACTTAATTACTTCAGATGTAGTTTTCAACCATTAAACATACACTCCAATATGATGTCTCTGCTAAATCATAATGAAATTAACTCATTTTCTTCACTGGGAATTTGCTTAGTATGCCATTTCCTTGATGGAGGACTGAGAACTTCAGCCTGCTCTTGCTTTTTTTTTTTTTTTGGACTACAATGACCCTTGTTCAGCTCAGTCCACATCAGGCCATACAATGCAGCCTTTTGTAGTCCTGATTCAGGCTGATATCATGGTGGAAACTATTTAGATGGGGATCACATGTTGTTAGGACATGCTGCTTGTGAGATTCTCCTCTTACTCACTTAACAAGAGAATGTGCAACCTCCCGTACACAATGAGGTGTTTGTCTGTCGTCTCAGGACACATTTTCGGGGTGGACTGGGATCTCCAGGAAAGATGGCTTGCTCCCCCTTTGTAGTCTGAAGCAGCCTCTCTCTCATTAAGCCATAAATAACAGAACATTGCATCAAAGCGGAGCCGGTCAAGGGGCGAGAAACACACCTCAGCCTTGTCAGAGCATCTGATGCTAATGTTGTTGATCTTCTGTTTATGGATCCTTGACATTTAGTTGCTCATCACTTTCAGCTGGGTTTACAGCCCTTGACTGATTTTTTAATTTAATCTGGAAATAAAAGTATTTTCATTCTTTTGGATTTATGAGACACTATGTCATTGTTTGTAGTGTTTCAAATGATGTGATGAGCCTTTTTAAAAAACATTTTGAATCCAATTACAGTAATTTCATTTGTAATATGCACGCAGTTTGTTAGCTTAATCTAATTGCTCCTCACCCCTCTGAACCCACTCAGCAGAATAAATTATAATATTGTGTTATATATTGCTGATTTACTGCAACACCAGATGTGCAGCTGCGGACATGTTGTTTTTGCAGCACAGTGGATGTCTTTAACATCCACTGAAGTCCTCATTCAGTCTCCGGGGTCAGGACTGGTTCTCTGGAGTATCACAGCCTTGTTGAATTTCATTTAGTGCCTTCAAGACACAGCTCTAAACAGGCCCCCGAGCATGTAGTCTATTCTGCTTGTCCTGCACATACTCTGTAGAGTTTCACATTAGGTTTCAGGGCCAACTGGATTTTCCCACTCTGGCACAGCAGGAGATACAGTCAGTTGATGATAAGCTTCTGCAGCAAACAAATGTGTTTCAGTTCTGTCGGCTTGTGTCTCGGCCTAAAACGACCAACTGATCAGTTGCTGAGGGCCATTTTGCCGTGAGCTGATTCAGCGGGTTGTTGTCTGTGCTGATCTCACAGAATATACACACTGATCTGTTGTTATTGTATAAAAACCATGTCTAGATGTCTTTGTACATATGGATATCTATATATAGCCTCCGCCAGGGGATTTTTTTTCCCCACTGTCAGCTGCTTCCTCAAGATTAGAGGCACAAACACAACGCTGGAGAGTGAGACATGATACAGATTTACAAAGTGAGCCTTATTTTTCCACTGAAGTGAGGACAGGCCTTTAGTGGGTGAAACAACAGTGACACGAGAGTCACTTTGGGTACGGGGCCTCGGCCGTGTGTGCACAGCAGCTCCTGTACATTGTAAATAATTCACCTGCGCGGAGTGAGTGAATAATTCAAGTTGAATTAGCTGTGCATGTAATAACAGTTTCACCTGCTTCTCTGGAAAAAAAACTTTGCAGAGCTGATGTTCTGTTTGTAAAAATATGCTGAGATTAAAGTAATTATATGTCTCGCTTTCTGTGTCCACGTCTCACCTCTCCCTCATATTGATTTCCTGTGCAGGATATTGCTGCACAGTGAAAGGCTGAGTCTTGTGCTGATAAAATAAGCAAACGCAATTTTCAAGGACCTGCATTCGCCTGGCAATATATAAAGAGGACGAGAGGAAGAGGGGAAGGGGTGCAGGCAGGCAGGCAGGCAGGCAGTGGCGATGGCGGACACAGATATTGCCTCTTGCACAGAGATAAACAGACACATCCCAGTTGTATGAAATGAGTTGACTCGTAGCCTTTGAGGGATGTTTTCATGCTTTGCTTTTATCAGAAAAGAGACCACCACCCAGAAATCTGAAACAGGATGTTTTTTTTTATTATTTATTTGTGTTGGTTTACAGTTTCATACGGACACACATTTGCAATCGAGTCCTATAAATACACCACATGCACACAGGCCGCTGTTAGAAGGACCATTTATACTTGCATGTGCTATTCATAACGCTGGCACTCGATCCTGTCATTTAGTAAACACTGTTATGACAGTGGGGGAGCCTGGCTACGGACCTGATACAAATCTGTCACTCCAGACTGAAACCACTGAGACTAAAAGGTTAAGTCTCCATTGTAAAATCCCACAGAGCGCTGACAGCCTGAACTGAATACCTGTGCAACACTAAGGGCCGCTCCACCCTTTTTGGCCCTGGGACCTCCGCTCTGGAGCTCCCACCTTGCCAGTCACAGGCAGCGGCCCCGCCCGCGCACCATGCCTGCCCCCTCAGCTCTCCATGACACTTGATCTCAGGGTCAGCTGCGACGGATATTTCTGCTGTCTGTGTGTGTGTGTGTTTTTTGATGTCGTAAGGGCTGGTGTGGTATGACAGCCTGTCACATGTCACTAGGGTCAATTCAGATGACTGCAGCTTTACTGGTGCTAAGTTGCACTTGAGTCCGTGGCCCCGCGGCCGTGTTTTGCACCGTTTTCTCCTCTATGAACAGAGAGAGAGAGAGAGAGAGGGAGAGAACTGAGCAGCACGGCTTAATTTTATTAGAAGTGTGTGAGAGAATCACTCTTGTTCCTCCTTTGGTTATACTGTACATGTGACTGTAAATCCAAATCAACTTCCACAACTGGTGAAGTCACCTGGTATTAATGTCTGTGCTGCTATATAACACATTTATTTTTAGCGCCTCTTTCTTTTCTTTGATTCACTTCTCCTCACTCAAATAAAATATCAGTAGCTTTGTAGTTTTAGTCAGCGTCTTAATTCTTCTTGGTCGGACTCTCGGTGTTCTATATAAAGATCAAAAGCGATCTTTAATGCGCAGATGGGGCTCAGATGCCTGGAGGAGCTACAGTACACACATGCCTGCAGTGTTATCAAGTAGAAAGGAGTCATGTTGAAATCTTATGACAGGGCGGATTGCTGGATTTGTTGCTTATTCTTATTGTTTTCCAAATGCCTCCACCCATTCTACTGAGATTCTGCTGATCATGACGAAATGACAGATAAAGGGAACTACATGTTCCCTACGTTGGGCTGATTTCAGAAATGAAGAACTCAACAACAGTTAGTTTGAGAAAAATCCTTGATTGGCCTTCTTTTGAGTCGATTTCTAGTTATAGTAGTCAGAGAATAATTCAGGAGAGTAACTGCTTGAATAGTGTGGTTTCCCTCCATTGTTTCCAGTGTCAAGCCTCGCCTCCAGCATGGAGTGAGACTAATGAAACAGTGAATAGTAGGAGCATTTATAGAGGATGACTAACAGCTAGACTATGGGGAAAACCAAACATAACCTGTTTGTGCTATAAGGTTTTCAGGAAAACAGTAATCTGTCTGGAACCTGCTCCAATTACACAGAAATGCAGTGATGTCACTTGATATTGAAAAGCTCTTCTAATGAATGAAAAAAATGTTTTGGTAGCCCTAGAGAGATTATTTTAATCAAAGCGGTCATGCGGCTGACCTGTGGCTGCAGTGACATGCAGGAAGAAAAAGAAGACGAAAGAGTGAAATGAGGAACGAAGGCCCTGAGGCCAGGAAACGCTGCAGCCCTCAAGAATGACGTATCTGGCCTTCTTTCTCACTACTCAGATTAATGAGGTCATCCGTCATGGCGCCTACCCGTGCAGTCCTCTTTTCCACTGTCCACCCCTGCCTCTTCGGGCCACCTGAGGCTCTGTCAGCCTGGATGACACAGGCTCCGTCAGCCACCCTCAGCGTGGCTGCAGCTCGCCTGCCTCCTGTAGAGCGGTGCCTAGCAGCGGAGTGCACACACAGTACCCGGAAACCAGCCAGCTCCTGTCCATAATGGTTAGACTTCATGTGGTTTCCTGCTCTGCCATTTCAGCTTGGTTCAGTTTCAGCCAGAGATCTTGAGGAATGCGGGCCGAGGCATGCACTGAGATTAGAAAGGGCCCTGGACAGAGAAGGTTTCAAGAATGCATGAATATTTCTAATATGACGATCTGAGAAATGTTTACCTAGTGCGGCCCTTTGTAGATAATACGTGGGCTTTCTCTTTGTGTGCAGGAGTGAATCAGGACTGGAGATTTTAAATAAGGAGCCTGCAGAAAAAGATGACGGTGCCAATATGAAAGAGGCCAAGACCAGATTACTATTTTATTTATGACGAATCACAAACAGGAGGGCAATGTTCTCCTGCAAGCATCGGTGCATATTTGAAGCAGTAAGAGAGCAGTCCTGCTGTACACAAAGAGACAAAGCAGAAATAAAGCCACTGAGCTTTTTCCCCTCCAGTTGAAGGTGGCACTTAGAGCTGCATTCACTGAGCCAGTCTTGTGTTGGGCTCTTGGCCTCACCTGTGACAGCTGGGCCTCTGTTGTCATAAGCCAGTGCCTCTCTCTGCATGACTGAAGACCATTTCCCAAGCGATTATATGAAATGATGGCACAGAAAGCTCCACTGGACCCGAGTTTGTATGCACAGCGTAATACAATAGATGGCAGCTCAGCAGACAGAGAAAAGAGAGTGTTGGTTATGCTTGTCAACCACAGTCATTATACCCCGCTGGACATCCCCGCACCTGGAGAGACATGAGTTTGTCCTCTGTGCTTTGTCCTCCTGTCTGTCTTCAGCAGCCTAATGGAGAGAAGAAGTGGCCAGAGGAGACAGAGTCAGCCTCGCAATTTAGAAACAATCTGTGCAGGATTGTCACGGGTCTCATAATTGAGTAGGATGTGTTGGTTTCTCACAAGGACCAAACGATAGCAGGAAGCCAGTCTAGTGAGGCACAGTGTGCAGTTATGGGTGTGGATAAGTGGGTGGGTGTTTTTTTTTTCCTCTTTAGATGTGAATCTTGAAGTCAAAACAAATCTTTAAAAGAAAACTAGATTAAATCGTGGTGGTCTCAGGAATGTGAGTCTCATATCAGCAATGGGAATGTAAACACTAAGGAAAACTATTACACGCTTCGAATTGTTGCCATACAAGATCTGAACCAGAGGAGAAAAAGCACAATCACCTTGAGAATGAGATAAGATGCTACGGAGCATTAGCTAAGCAGCTGCTTGGGTCGAATAATATTGTCCTGTCCCTCTGAGTTATTGCTTTTAAGACTGATTTTCTTCTACTGTCCAACTTGACCATGAACAGATAACATGCTCTGTCAAGGAAGGGATAATCCTCCAGCCTGGATAATTGCCAAACACAGAATTCAATCAGCTCGTTTCCCCCCCTGAGGATATCTGCCTCTGAAGAACTTCCTGCCCGCGGAGACACCCGTCTTTCTCAGACAAGGACCGGCCTCGACTTCCATCTTCTCCTCACATGAATTTCCAACCATAACTCATTGGAGAGATGAGTGACACTTTGAGTGCTCCCTCTCGCTCAGAAACGAGTTGGTGGCTGTCGTGGCTGTGGCGATGCCAACTGTTCCAGCTAAACTAGAGTCGCAGGCCCGTGCCAGTTCAGCTGCCATGTTGTCTTTGGAGGAGGAAGAGAGAGATGGAGGGAGACAGACAGACAGACAGGCACTTGGCTTGGTTGTCTGACGAATGCTGGAGGTTTACCTCAGGCTGTGACCAAATGCTCTTAAAAACCCACTCAGGAGCACGGCTGCCTTGTTGTTGCAGCGTCAAGTTTTGCTGCCAAGTGGCACTGTCAGTATACAAGTCAGATATTTCAGCTCTGTTTACATAGTTTTGAATGTTTTTTTAATTCATCCGTGTGGGTTTAATCTGACAAGCAAGTAGACAGCAGGCATAAAGGAACTATGAGGCTGTAATTGCCTGTAAATGGCAACCACTCACACAAGAGCACATGGAAGTCAGAACGAGATGAGTGGGAGACTTTAGGCAGGGGGAAAAAAAAGGAGGAGGAGAAGCCGAGGCCAGGAACAATGGGAGTTGTTTGGTGTGTTTCCACCCGTCGCCCCTCTTCATTCTGTTGAAGCAGAGAGCAGCAACAGCAGCAATCAGGGCAAGCACAGTTAATACAGGAGGAGCCGAAGCTTAAGCAATCAAACAATGTTTTGCATGGAGGAAAATCAGCTTCCCTCAGTGTCTGCTTTCAGTTCAGTCTCAGTTGGTTTCAATATGAAGCGGATGCACTCTCCCTCTCTCCCTCCCTCCCCAGGTCTGCTCTGTATCAGGAGCCCTGCTGTTTCAGCTAATGGCGAAAGTAATTAAATGTCGGGTGTTCCAGCCCGGGGCGAGGCAGAGCTGCTGCTGCAACAAGCTGAGATACTGGTGTCACATTTTGCATTTGCCCAAATGTTAGTAGACAGTCCATGAGTGAGGGGGGGGGAGCTGTGATGTGATTGATTATTCAGTGGATTTACAGGCAGATGACTTAGCTCTCTTTTGTGTGTAATACAAAATAAGTCACGAGTGAAGTCACTAAATATATTTGGGTCAAAGAGGAGCCGAGTGAATAGGCTTCAAAATGTCACTTTGCTCTGGCCAGAGTCCAGACTGCTTTGCTAATCTCGTATCACAATCCAGACAATGTCAGTGGAGGTCAAATGACATTCCGTATAAAAGTCTAATAGGTGCACAAGGTCAAAACCTCCCAGACTGACAGGGAATGACAGATGAATCACAGCTATGATAGCTCAATGGTAACTGCTTTATTGTATTGTTCTTGCTCGTCGTCGGCTCATCAGCTTATGACCTGGTGACTGTGCCAGTGTTTGGTGTTGAACTTCTTCTGCACAGAGAAATATCTGTCAGCAAGGTCCAGGCCGTGTTTAGATATTAACACATTGGTGATGACCTCTGCCGCCCTCAGTCTGAGGTTTCCTGCTGCCTCTGCTGAGACACTCTGACAAAACTTCCCATCATCACTTGGGCTAAAACAGAAGCCTGTGGCGTGTTAAAATGGCAACGCGAAGCAGATGTGGTCACTAGCTTTGGACTCTTTTATTTTCAAGGAGGAGCTGTAACTAGAGACGTGAGGACGTGACCTGATGTGGCTGCTCAGAAGCTTCGAAAACCCCTTGATGTGACTTAAAAGCTTTGGCATTTTTAACTGAATGAAATGGGAAAGGGCGGGAAAGGGATTTTTCAAATTCATTTGGTTTTGTGTGAGCTCCAAAGCTGAGGAGACAGGCTCCCACGCAAGTTTACACATTGGTGCTCGGCAGAAATACGACCATTATTTTTTTACATTCCTCCTGCCTGCCGAGTGAAAAAGTGCTCAAATGAATCATGAGTGCGCAGCTCCACATAACCATACACAAAAATCTTTGTGAGATGGCTGCTAACAGCTTAATGAGTTACATTTCTCATGGCAATAATGGGAATGAAGAAAATGACAGGAAATGAAGCAGCAGGCCCCCGAGAAGTGAGGTTCAGACGGAGGGACAATAAAACGAGGGGCTGGTGATAAAGAGGCTGCAGCTACAGACGAGTCCGTCTGATGCTGAGGTTTGCTGTGCGCCTCCTGTGGACCACAGGCCTCGTCATGGGAACGCCTGCACGCAGTCATTAGGCTCTGGTGGATGTGTGCTGGAGGCTGAGCCGTCTCTAACCACGCACAGGGATTAAGTTTGATTTTAACTGTAGAATTAAGGGATTATGTTTAAGACTGCAAACTTCCTCGCTGCGCAGCACAAATATTTATTTCTTTTTTTACATGGCCCTGTGAAGTGTGTCGGGGGAAGTGGTAAACAGCTATAGATGGTAGATTCTGTCTGTGGTTTCCACCATAGAGTATCTAATGAGCACAGAGATGTGAACACCCATGCTCCTATCAAATAAGGGGCCTTAGCACCCTCTTGTGAAACAATTCAGCAACACAAATCATCATAACCACTGTGTTTAAAGGTCCAAGCTTACGTTTTTATCACGTGTTTTTTTAGCAGTTACTTAAGACTCACTGAAACTCATGGTTGTCTCTTCTGCTCTGTGTGTAGCTGGCAGGCCTGGGGTGGGACAGAGAACATGGCTGAACCACGGCGGGAGAGCATCAGCAGCCTGCAGAGGAAGAAACCTCCCTGGCTCAGACTGGACATTCCCACAGCTCAGATGTCGCTCGACGAGCCTCCCACTTTTGTTCAGGTGCTTTTTTAAAAAGATGTTTTTGTTCCTCACTGAATGAATTCCCTCTGCATCTGCGTCATGGCTGTCTGTGTCTCTGGGGATTTGTGTTTTCACTTGTGCTTTTTCTGTTGCGTGTCATTTTCTCCACGCAGCCGGTGAAGAGGCAGGGGTTCCTGCGCAGCATCAGCATGCCAGTGGAGACCACTCACCTTCAGTCACCACCCCGCGACTTCTTTGACACCCGACGGCCTGTCCTGCAGCGGCAGTCATCCATCACTCAGACCATAAAGAGGTAAAAGGCAGTGATCGATACAATGCAGTGTGTATATATATATTGATCTTTTAGTGGAAGTGGAATCTTGCATTAACTCCTTCAACATCTCACGAAGAGCTTCACAGCTCTTATATAAGCAGTTGTTTGTGCTTATATGAGATTCCTGAGTTAAACAGGGGATATTGGCAGCCTGTGTCCCATGGCATGTAAAAACAAAAACTTTTCCATATGTCTGCAGTGTTTCTGCTTTCCTTACCTTTTTACAAATTGCATGGCTGTTTCTGATTAACAACCTCAGTATCACATGCCTGGTAATCACTTTCCTGATTTTGTGAATCTCAAATGAAAACCAAGTCTTAACCTGCTTTGCTCTCTCTGCATGATGGCTCCAGCACTGTCCAGCTGCACCTTTCCTTCTCACTGCCTTGTTGTTGTCTTTTCTCTTTTCCTCCTCCTCCTCCTCCTCCTCCTCCTCCTTCTCCTTTCCCTCTGTTTCCTTCTCGCCTCCCTCCGGCGCCTGCTCTGCCTGGTCACAGCAGCAGAAGGGTGCACTTTGAGCGGATTAACACGGTGCCCATTAAGGGCCAGCGGGCTGCTCGTCGCAGCACCAGGAAGCACCACTCGCTCTCCAGAACCCTGCTCAGGTACGGCAGGAAGTCCCTCACGAGGCTGCAGGTGTTAGGGTCAGGATGAAGGTCTGGTGTTTACTCACTTGTTTACGATGAGGAAATAAGTGAGTATCCTCTCTGTCTGACGTGATTTTTTATTTATTTATTTTTTTAACCAATGATGCTTTACAATTCAAATGTTTTCATTCACTCTGAGTGAGTGTCAAAGTCCCACATCACAGAAATTCACAAGAACCTGCTGCTGCTTCTCACTCACTGCAGCTGTGAGTCAGGTCACTGCCACAAAGATGTTTTTAAATGAGTCATAAGAGGACCCGAAACCAAAAGCTGTCATTTCCCTTTTACAAGTTCCTCTTTATGTCTGAGCTACAGGAATGACCCAGTGGGAGGGGTCACCCATTTCCTTACACATCTGTCAGTCAGCATCCCACACAAGCAGCACACGTCATTCGAGGCGGCGTGTTGAGGTCTTGTGGCCTCTTCAGTGGACGTTCATTAGGACGTCAGCCTCAGCCGCACTCTTAGAATCCAAGGTTATGAAGGCTGCAGAGAAAAGCACATGTACACATGCTCGAGCACGAACCGCTGCATCATGTTAGTGACGTAAAACAGAGGACACAAGGTCACCATTGAGAATTATTCCCTGAGCTGCGTCAGTCAGAATTACATTTCAACCTGACTTCAGTGCACGTTCAGTCTGCAACTGGTAATTAGTTAAAAAAGAAACAACGCACACAGCGAGCTTGGCAGAGCCTCCCTTTGAAGAATGTTTCCATTTCCACTTCCTGGCCTCAGGGCACAGTAACATTGTTTGCTCTGGTACTTATTAGGTTGCAACTGCCAGCGACGTGATTGCGTGTGTATTCAGAAATGCCGACGTGAGAGAGTGGAGCGGGGGACAAGAATAAAACCTCAGAGAAAAAAAAAAAGTCCCTCGTTCTCTGTGTTAATTGGATTTGGTGTCTGTTTGTGTCAGTTAAGATTAGGAAAATCTGAATAAGTTGTGTTTTATTTGCAGCATCAGAACTACAGTAATCCTCTCCTGCGCTCTTTCTTTGCACATGTGGACTTTGGGAGTGTGTAACTCGGTACCATGGCACACACACATACACAGTGTTAGAGTTGGTGTGTACCTGACTGCCAGTCTTTCCTTGTGTGCCTGGACATAGACATGTCCAGGCTTGTCCTCTTTACTGCTTTTATTACTTTTACTATCTGGGCCACTTTCTGACATCCTGAGGAGCGCGGGCTTATCAGTCCTTTGCATGTTTGCCGTCCCACTCCTCCATGTACTGAGCTCTTAAGAGGACCCTCACTGAGCGCCTCTGTGTCTCATTTTGCAAGTTTCACCATGTCAGATAGGATTTAATCTCTGTCTGTGAGAAATGTGTTTTTTTTCATGCATGTGAGCTTTGTGAACCAGAACTGAAAGGTCAGTGTTTGTGGTGTTAGGGGAACAGCAGACTGGTTTGGAGTCAGCAAGGACGGTGACGCCACCCAGAAATGGCAGAGGAAAAGTCTGCGCCACTGCAGCCTGCGCTATGGGAAGCTGAAACCACAGGTGATCCGAGAGATGGATCTGCCCAGCCAGGACAACATCTCCTTAACCAGCACTGAGACCCCACCTCCTCTCTACGTCCCCTCCTCACAGCATGGCATGCAAAAGGTGAGGGAATATCTGGGCTGCTTTGAACACATATTTTTTAATTTTCAAATTTCATACAACCTTAAAAAAAGGAACAAATTCTAGTTTCAGCTTTACAAGTATCACACTGTATTTGCAGCATCTGTCTCTTGATAATAAAGCCTATTGATTCACCGCCCTGTCTAACCACCACTGGGGATCTCATGTCTCCAGATTGTGGACCCGCTGGCGCGAGGGCGAGCTTTCCGTATGGTGGAGGAGGTGGACGGCTACAGCGTGCCTCAGACCCCCATCACCCCCGGAGCTGCCTCTCTCTGTTCCTTCACCAGCTCCCGCTCAGGTCTCAACCGACTCCCTCGCAGACGCAAGAGGGAGTCGGTGGCAAAGATGAGCTTCAGGGCGGCCGCGGCGCTGGTCAAGGTGGGCGACGGAGATGAAATCAGATTACATACAAATATGTACAGTGCTTGTAAAAAATAATATGAAGAATAAACAGGAAAATAAGTGAGACAGCACATGTTCCTTTGTGAATTGTATTGGATTTTATTGGTGCTGTATGACTTTGTGAACAGCTTTGATGGAAAGATTACAACTGTGAATGCATTTTGTGTTTATTTGTGTGATTCTCAGGGGCGTTCGTTACGGGAGAGCACCCTACGACGGGCCCAGAGGCGAAGCTTCACCCCTGCCAGCTACATGGATGAAGATGTGGTCGACTTCCCCGATGAACTGGACACATCCTTCTTTGCCAGAGTAATGCAGGAAAAACAACAGTGTTATTCTGCTGTTGTTACTATGCTGCCGTCTTTATTTATAACCGAACGATAATTCTCATTCTTAGAACCCACAGGGATTCTGATGTTTTGGCATTTCTGCTCATTATCTCCTCTCCACTCCTTGTCTTTTAAAGGATATTCTGATGCAAGAGGAGCTGTCCACGTATGCAGACGAGGTGTTTGAATCACCGTCTGAGGCGGCCATGAAGGAGGCCGAGCCCAGCAGCAAGAAAGATGAAACGGAGTTGACAGGCAGCGCCCTAGATAAAACCGAGCTGGAGAGAAGTCACCTCATGCTGTGAGTTACTGTGCAACAGTGCTCGTTCTCCAAGCTGTGCTGATCCAAACATTTTTAAATCTGCTGTGAGCTTTGTATATGGGAAATAGGAAAAAATAGGAATAACGATGGATGTGCCATCCACAAAGATGAGACGAGCTCTATCAATAACCTAATAATCTGACACAAATATGATGAGTATTGATCTTGTCCCAGATAATGGATGACATGACACAGAATACATGGTGGATATCATCTTATTTCGTCATCATTCAGCTCATTAACCTCTCCTCATCTCTGTGTCTCCTCCTTCAGACCTCTGGAGCGAGGGTGGCGTAAAGCCAAAGAAGGAACTCCAGGACCACCGAAGGTGCCGTTGCGGCAGGAGGTGGTGAGCGTTAACGGACAGCGGCGCGGCCAGCGTATCGTCGTACCTGTCAAGAAACTTTTTGCCCGGGAGAAGAGGCCTTATGGGTTGGGCATGGTGGGGAAGCTCACAAACCGCACCTACCGCAAGCGTATTGACAGCTACGTCAAGAGGCAGATAGAGGACATGGACGACCACAGGTGCTGCCCCGCTCCACATGTCTGACTGATGAGCTTTGTTTCTGCTTCCCTCAGTGAATGACACTGATGGATGATGTTTTCCTGTTCTTCTCCAGGCCTTTTTTTACATACTGGATCACCTTTGTCCATTTGCTCATCACCATCTTGGCTGTATGCATCTATGGCATTGCACCAGTGGGCTTCTCCCAGCACGAGACAGTTGATTCTGTGAGTCCGGATCAGTTGTGATCAATATCTTTGCAAACGCACCAACAAAATATTTCCACATGATGCATATCTTCTTACTCTCTGTCTCTTTGTCTTCTGATTAAGGTTTTAAGAAACAAAGGCGTGTATGAAAATGTCAAGTTTGTGCAGCAGGAGAACTTCTGGATCGGGCCGAGTTCGGTGAGCACTCTTCCCTGTTTTTTGGTTGTGTCACACGCACATTAAAAAAAATGACAAAAGCAATAATTGTATGTTAATGTCTTTTTAAATAGGAAGCTCTGATCCACTTGGGGGCCAAATATTCTCCATGCATGCGGCAGGACAAGCAAGTGCATGAACTTATCAGGGAAAAGAGAGCTATCGAACGCAACTCCGCCTGCTGCGTGCGCAACGATCGCTCTGGCTGTGTCCAAACCTCAGAGGAGGAATGCTCGGTCTGTAAAGAAAGCCAAATCTTTGCTTTGTGACCTTTTTTATAATTCAATCACAGTTCGGAGCTGTGCGCAGTTTTAATCCTTTCTCTTCCTGGTTCGATTTTCTAGAGTACTCTAGCTGTGTGGGTGAAGTGGCCGAGGCATCCCAGCACTCCCCAGTTAAATGGTAAAGACAGACAGTATGGCTCCGTGTGCCATCAGGACCCCAGGTAAGACCCACCAGGAGCTGCTACAGTTATATTTCCAAGCATAAATGAACTGACACCCGGTTGGTCATGTGTGTGTATGTGTGGATGTTGTTTATGTCACTGCAGGATATGTCAAGAACCCGCCTCGGTATCACCTCACGAATGGCCTGACGATATCACCAAGTGGCCGGTGAGTACCATCAAACCGTGTTTGGTATCAAGACATTACAGGAAGAATTAGACTGGTTTGTTTAAAGTTTAGAAAAGATTATTTAACCACTTGGCCGCAATGCAGTCGATAATGTTTTAATTCAATTCTGCAGCCCTGCTCCCAGTGTACCTACGCAGGGATTTTAGGGGGATTGTACAGAGTTGTGCAAAAAGAAATTTCCCCTTAGAGAAATTACAAAGCATTTTAAAGTGGGGTTTATTATGAAAAGATAGGGTGGGGTATCACATTTTGATCATGTGCTGTAGGTGTGAACATGTATGTTACATCAAACATCCTGTTAGGGTGAAATCCCTTTCAGATGAAACTTGAAGGTTTCACTGTTGTTTCTCTGCTCTGGCTTTTAGATTTGTACCAGGTACAACACAGGGAACCACACCAACCTGCCTCATATAGACTGTACCATCACAGGCCGACCCTGCTGCATAGGAACCAAAGGGAGGTGAGCAGAGCAACATCCACCCTGCGCTGCTCCTGTGAAAAGTGATGTGTGAATCATTAAGTAACTTTTCTAACCACTGCTCGTTCTCTCTTCAAGGTGTGAAATCACATCCCGGGAGTATTGTGACTTCATGAGTGGCTACTTTCATGAGGAAGCTACTCTCTGCTCCCAAGTAAGAATCTGATGGAACACAAACAGGATATTTTGTTTTCTCATGAGGAAAAAAATGTGGAGAAGCTATTTGTGTAAGAAACACAAAATTGAATTTGTGCAATAGCTATTGCTATTTTTAATCTGCTGTGCTGCTTTGTGCACATCCTGAATACCAAAACAGATGGAATGAGAGCTCAGCAAACATGTTTATGTGATCTTTGATTGTCACTTCAATGCTACATGTTCTAGTCCTCTCTTCCCTTGTTCGATGCCTCTGTGGTTGTATTTCTCATTATGGCTGCAGGGACTTAACTAACACGCTCGTCTCTGCTCCTTCCTCAGGTGCACTGCATGGATGATGTTTGTGGACTGTTGCCTTTCCTCAACCCCGAGATCCCAGATCAGTTTTACAGGCTCTGGCTCTCACTTTTCCTGCATGCTGGGTGAGTCAGTGAGCTGTCAGCATAAATCCTGCTTTATCAGATAAAGAAGAAACAGACAAAGACGCAGGAGTAGCATCAAAAGACAGAAACTCTACCACAGGTGTACAAATGAAAGCAAGTGTTGACAACTAAAAGCTCAGAGGCTAAAATGAGGTCAGTGTATGAGTCAGTGAAGGAACAGAAGAGAGCAGAGAGTCTGCTTCGAGTCAGACCAACAAGCTGGATCAGCATTTTCAAGGAGCGTGTTCGGAGCGGGCAGCAAGGAACAGGATGTTTAAAAGATCTGAATTGGTCAAATATGTTGTTGTGACACATGTGACTCCAGTTGTGAGGAGCTCTCAGTGCACACATGCACAGACAGATGAAGATCCACTCACTGGAAATGTAAAAGACAAATGGATGAATCGGTAGAAGACCAAACGATCGTACCCACATCTGTGACATGCAGATTGTTATTTGGATTCAAAAAGATGTCGCCATTTTTATTTGTTCAAAATTTACCTTAAAGGGATATTTTTCAAGTGTATAATAAATTGCCATTCAGAATATTTTTTTCAGGTGAATATAACAGAACCTGACTTCACCATGTGACAAGAAAAGTAGTGGCGTTAAAGGAATTTGCATTAATGGGGTATTTGACAACCTTCAAAAGAAAAGTCTGGGTCCATGCTTTTTAACAGGTTGGCATCAAAATGTATAGGTTTCTACTTTGGCCGTTCTTGTTCCATCCACCAAGTTTAGTGCAAATCAGTTCATAATCCTATCCTTTAAGTAAACAAACATAGATGGGTAAAAACATATCCTCCTTGAAATAATATTGGGTCGTCCAGTGACGGTTACTCAGAGTAATGGTCTGTTACACACACACACACATATAGAACTGATGCTGTAGGTGAAGGAGGGTTGAGGTGAAAGAGGAGGAGCTTACTCCAACAAAGGTTTCCACATGGGAACAACAGTGTGTTTAATTGATGCAGGTGTCGTCACTCATCACATGTAGTTTTACTTTGACACAGTGTTGGACCTGTCAGTCAGGCAGTGAGCACAAAGAGCTGACCTCACAGATAAGAAGAGGGGCAGAGCTGCGTCTTCAAGCTGCCTGTTATCTGTCTCGTGGGTAATTAACCAAAGTGCCCTCACTACAAGAACTCATTAAGCTTCAGACTGATTTTGTTGATGGGCAAAGTTAACACCCCCTGGTCGGCTGTTCTGGGGTTTGCCTCTCAAACACAGACGGTTAATCCGCCCAACACGTGCAGCTTTTTACCCACACACACACACACACACACACACACACACACACGTCACATTGCACACGCATGAGCAGCTTTGTCCACATCTGTCCTTTCCCAGGATTCTTCACTGCCTGGTGTCGGTGGCTTTCCAGATGACCATCCTGAGGGACCTGGAGAAGCTGGCGGGCTGGCTGCGCATCTCAATCATCTACATCCTCAGTGGCATCACTGGCAACTTAGCCTCAGCCATCTTCCTGCCCTACAGAGCAGAGGTGATCACCTGTTCGATCCCCCTCACACATGATAAAATACCAGTGTGTTTATGAGTCAGGGGTTTCTAACAACACCACATGATGTAAAGAATAAATGTTGCTCAACATTAAGCGACATCTCCGTCTGCTGTCCTCTCCTCAGGTGGGTCCAGCTGGCTCTCAGTTCGGGATCCTGGCCTGTCTGTTTGTGGAGTTGTTTCAGAGCTGGCAGATCCTGGCCCAACCCTGGAGGGCCTTCACCAAGCTCCTGTGCGTGGTGCTCTTCCTCTTTGCCTTTGGGCTGCTGCCCTGGATCGACAACTTCGCCCACATCTGCGGCTTCATCTCCGGCTTCTTCCTGTCCTTCGCCTTCCTCCCCTACATCAGCTTCGGCCGCATGGACCTTTACCGCAAACGCTGTCAGATCATTGTTTTCCTGCTGGTGTTTGTCGGGCTCTTTTCAGGCCTCGTGGTGCTCTTCTACGTCTACCCAATCAAGTGCGAATGGTGCGAGCTGCTCACCTGCATCCCCTTCACGGACAAATTCTGCGAGAAGTACGACCTCAACGCTCACCTTCATTGAAAGCGCCGGGGCGGCGGCGTGGGCGTGAGCTCAACAGGAAGGAAAAGACATCGAGTCCAGAGATGTGGACTGACAGGC